>PVKA01007997.1:0-74979 GCA_004027165.1 Ctenomys sociabilis
CAAAAAGACATTCATTGAGCTGGGCGTGGTGGTACATGCCTGTAATCCTAGCACTCGGGAGGCTGAGGCAGCAGGATTGTTGTGAGTTCGAGACCAGCCTGAGCTACAAAGTGAGCTTAAGGCCAGCCTGAACTGCATAGTGAGACCCTGTCTCAAAAAGACAAAAAAAAAAAAAAAAAAAAAAAAAAAAAAAAAAAAAAAAAAAAAAAAAAAAAAAAAAAGACATTCATGGGCTTAAAGTGAGAGGGTGGAAAGCAATACTACATGCCCTAGCACCTCAGAAAAAAGCAAGAGTAGCAATTCTGTTCTCAGATAGTCTCAACATCAAACCAAAAAGGATCAAACAACACAAAGAAGGTCACTATACATTGGTCAGGGGGAAAATTAAAGAGGAAGAGGTAACACTCATAAACATCTATGCACCAAACACATGAGCACCCAACTATATAAGACACATCTTAATGGACATGAAAGATCTAATATCCAAGACCACAGTCTTAACAGCAGACCTTAACACCCCCTTATCTCAAAAAGATAGATCACCCAGACAAAAAATTAGTAAAGCAGTAGCATAACTGAACCAGAGCTTGGAACAAATGGACCTAGTGGACATATACAGAGTGTTCCACCCAACCACAGCTGAATAAACATTTGTTTCCCTTGCACATGGTTCACTTTCCAGAATATACCACATACTAGTCCATCATTCATGCTTAAGTACATGCAAGAAAACAGAAATTATCCCATGCATATTACCCGATCACAGTGCAATGAAAATGGAAATAAGTGACAAAAGAAACCAGAAAAAACCACTAAATGGTTTTTTAGTTGTGGAAATTAAACAACACCTTACTCAGCAATCAATGAGTAACAGATGAAGTTAAACAAAAAATTCAGCAATATCTACAATTCAATGAAAATTCAACCACGGCTTATCAAAATTTGTGGCATGTGCTGGAAGCAGTTCTCAGAAGGAAAATCATAGCTATGAACTCACACATTCAGAAAACAGAAGGGGAACAAATAAACACCCTGATGTTGCACCTCCGACATCTAGAAAAGGAAGAGCAAACCAAGCCAAGAGCCCAAAGACAGGAAGAAATCATAAAGAGTAGAGCAGAAATTAATTCAATTGAGATGAAGAAAACAGTTCAAAGAATCAAAAAGCTGGTTCTTTGAAGGACTAAACAAAATTGATAAGCCCCTAGCTAACCTCATCAAGAAGAGGAAAGAAAAAATTCAAATAAAAGCAATAAGGAATAAAAAAGGTGAAATCACCACAGACCCAGTGGAAATTCAGAAGGTTATCAGTAGCTACTTTGTGAATCTTTACACTCACAGAATAGAAGACACAGAAGAAATGGACAGATTCCTCAAAAGGGACAAATTATCAAAACTAAATCAAGAAGATAGACTAACTCTCAATAAGCCATTAAGAGCCAACAATATAGGAATTGTAATAAAACAGCCTCCCAACAAAGAAAAGTCCAGGTCCTAATGGATTCACAACTGAATTCTATAAGAAATTTATAGAAGACATAATCCCTACAGTCTTCAAACTGTTCAATGGAATTGAAAAGGAAGAAGTCCTCCCCAAATTAGTTCTGGAGCCAAGTATTATACTGACTCCAAAACCAAGGAAAGACACAACCAAAGAAAAAGAGAACTACAGGCCAATCTCCCTCACAAATGTAGATGCAAAAATTCTCAGTAAAATCCTAGTAAATAGAATACAGCAAATCATCAAGAAGATCATACACCATGACCAGGTAGGTTCATCCCAGGGATGCTAGGATGGGTCAATATTCAAAAATGTAATACACTATATTAATAGATGGACATCTAAAAACCACATGATTACGGTCTGGGGAGATGGCTCAGTGGAATAAGTGTTTGCCTGGCAAGTGCAAGGGCTTGAGTTCAATCCTCCATTCCGCAAAAGAAAAATAAATAAATAAAATAAAAACCACATTATCATCTCAATTGATGCAGAAAAAACTTTGGACAAAGTCCAACACTCATTCATATTCAAGGTCCTACATAAAATTGGAATAGATGAACTCTACCTTAACTTGATAAAAGCCATCTATGACAACCCAAAAGCTAATATAATCCTAAATGGGGAAAAACTGAAATCTTTCACACTTAAATCAAGTACAAGACAAGGATGTCCTCTATCAGCCCTCCTATTCGATATAGTCTTGGAATCTTTAGCAGCAGCCATTAAAAATGAGGGAGAAATAAAGGGAATAAGAATAGCTAAAGAAGAAGCTAAATTATCACTATTTGCAGATGACATGATACTTTACTTGGAAACCCCAAAAAACTCCACCAAGAAGCTCCTAGAATTGATACACAAATTCAGTAGCATAGCAGGATACAAAGTAAATACTCAAAAGTCAATATGATTCCTCTTGACAGATAACAAATACACTGAGAAGGAAACTAAAGAAAAAAATACCTTTTACAATAGCACAGCAGAAAATGAACTACCTTAGAATTCACTTAACCAAAGAAGGCAAAGATGTTTTCACAGAAAATTACAGTACCCTAAGAAAAGAGATCATAGAGGATTTTAGAAAATGGAAAGATATTCCCTGCTCCTGGATAGGAAGAACTAGCATCGTGAAGATGGCCATACTCCCAAAATATTTGTACAGATTCAATGCAATCCCTATGAAACTGCCACCAACATACTTCCCAGACATAGAGAAATCATTCCTAAAACATATTTGGAACCAGAAAAGACCTAGAATAGCAAAGGCAATCCTGGCCAACAAAGACAAGGCATGAGGCATACAATTCCTAACTCGAAATTATACTACAAAGCCATTGTGATAAAATCAACATGCTATTGGCCTTAGGATCAATGAAATAGATTATAATATGCAGAGTCCTCTAGGAACACATTCAGCCACCTAATCTTCAACAAAGGGGCCAAACATGCTTACGGAAAGGAAGATAGACTCTTTAACAAATGGTGCTGGAAAAAACTGCCTTTCTACATGCCAAAAACTGAAACTTGATGCTGGTCTATCGCCATGCACTAAGCTAAAGTCAAAATAGGTTAAAGATCTAAACATTAAAACAGAAACACTCGATCTCCTGGAAGAGAAAATAGGAGAAACTCTTGAAGACGTAGGGGTAGGCGAAGAGTTCATTAATAAGCATGTATTCACACAGGAAACACTTGAAAGAGTCAACAACTGGGATCAACTCTTCTTAAGGAGTTTCTGCATGTCAAAAGAAATTGTCAACAGAGTGAAAAGACAACACACAAACTTTGAAAAAATCCTAACTAATAAGCAATCAGACAGAGGTCTACTGTCTAGAATATATAAAGAACTAAGATATAACAGGGCCCTCAGATTAAGACCCAATTCAGAAATAGGCATCTGAGATGAATACACACTTCTTAGAGGATGAAATTAAAGAAGCGAATAAATATATGAAAAAAATGAGCCAGGCATGGTGGTGCATGCCTGTAATCCCAGCACTCAGGAGGCTGAGGCAGGAGGATTGTTGTGAGTTTGAGACCAGCCTGAGCTACAAAGTGAGCTTAAGGTCAGCCTGAACTGCATAGTGAGACCCTATCTCAAAAAGACAAAAAAGAAGAAGAAGAAAAAATTAAAAAAATAAAATGCTCCACAGCACTAGCCATCCGTGAAATGCAAGTTAAAACAATACTGAGATACCGTCTCACTCCAGAAAGAATGGCTGTCATAAAGAATTGAGCCAATATCAAATGTTGGAGAGGATGTCTGGAAAAGGGAACACTTCTCCATTGCTGGTGGGAATGTAAACTGGTGCAACCACTGTGGAGATCAGTGTGGAGACTCCTCTAAAAGTAGGACTGGAAATCCCATTCAAGCCGGCTTTCCCCCTACTGGAGATTTTCCTGGAAGGAACTGAAAATATCATATCATAGTGATATATGTGTACCTAAAATGCCCATCACATGAGAAATGGCTGAAAAAGATGTTTCTATACAATGGAGTATTACTCAGTTATAAAGAATGATACACTTAAAGCATTTATATTAAAGTGGATACCACTTGACTATATACTCATAAGTGAAATAAACCTGACACACATGTGCAAATATTGTATAGGCTCCTTAGTATAAGAAATCAAAAGAAGAAATAAAAATAGATATAACAACAACTAAAAAGAATTTAGTCATATAGTTAGGGTAAACTGAACTGCATATGTCACAGGGTACTAATCAGCTTCTCTTCTGAATGGTTAAAAACCTAAGATTGCAGATCAAAAATTGGAGAAATGGAAGGGGTGCAAGGTCAGAAAACATTTTGGCCCTAGCCTTTCACGGTCATGAGGACTCAGCGCATAAGAGAAACTGTACTCTAGCATGGAACTCATTTGTGCCCCAAACTTTCTGATCAAGGAGACTGAAGCCACAGTGGAATGTGATCAGTGATCTATAGTGGGCCTAAAGAGAGTCACATGGAGAGAAAGCATTCTCTTAGGTTTGACCAGAGAGCAAACTGGTCAATCAATGGCTATGACTCACCCGCATGGCTGACACTGACAAACAATCTACAGAGTGAGGTATGGGTTTACAAGGATAAACCCTGAGGGGACTTGACTGACCTCATCAGATTCAAAAATTATATATTTTGTTATATAGGTCTTGCTTTATCTCGATCTTAACCATCCAGCAGAAAAGTATAAAAGTGAAGTATATAAAATAAGGCCATAATAATAAGCTGATCTTTAAATGGCTCTAGCCAATAACTTCTTCAGATAACCCACTATTATTGTAGACTGCTGGACTGTGCTGGATTGTTTCGCTGAACTGAAACAGCTCTAATAATTGAATGACAGTAGAATATCCATCTTTGACAGAACTAAACAAAATAATAGGGATACAAAGAAGAATCATTCTGTGCTTGTACAAACAGTACAGTTAGGATAAATATGCAGTTCTTTTGCATAATTCTATGTTAAGAAATATTTGCACCTGTAGCACTTGGACAGTATATCCTGTCTGCTTCTTGTACTATGGATAACCACTAGGAAGATAGCAATGTAAAAAGTATTAATTATTGAAACTGTACTATAATTCTGCTTTTAAAAAAAGATAGTTATACAGCTATATTCTCTTAATTCATTGATTAAAGGCATCTGCTTCAATAGTGTTTGTACATAGAGTATCATGTATGCACTTCGTACAACAAAAAGCCACTACAAAAACAATGGGCAATAGATTAATTGTTGAATCTGTCCTACTACTTTGGTTTGAAACTGTCTTATTGTTATTTGTTCTTCAATAAAATAAATTAAAATAAATAAGAAAGAAAGGAAAAATAAATAAAAATAAAAATGTTAGGAGCTCCAGTGACTGTCAACAAGCAGCATTCAGTCTGAGAGAACAGCTGAGAAGGTTCTGTGTCTGTTTCTCTTGTTGCAGTAAGAAGCGTTTGCAAGTGAGAAGAGAAAAGAAGGAATTTTGTGATTACTTAGGGTTTTGTCAGTCACAAAGTTTTAAATCTTGAACGTGTTAGCTTTTCATTTCTGCACGCCATCATTTTGTGGTGTGGGGAAATAATACTGAAAAGTCTGTGGCCATGATAGGATGACTCAGATTTCTGCAGAAGTAGCTACATGCCCATCTCTTCTTCATAAAAAAGAACGTTTTCCCCTCTGCAAATTCTGACACCTTCTGTATATTAGCAAAATAGTTATTAGTTACAGAGACCAATTCTTATCTAGCTTAAGAAAAAGGAATATGAGCTATCTTGCTTTAATATTTTAACATTAAAAAATGGGAAAACAAAAACTGTAAAGCTTTCTGTGAGTGGTTTCCCACTCTCTAAAAATGCCCTATTCAGATGAATGGTTGATGGGTCCTACAAAAATTTTAATCGTATTATCTGTTTGCTCAAGAATGGTCTTTAAGTGCTGGTGAGATAGCTCAGTGAACTTGCCTGCATAGGGCAAGTTCAGGGACTGGGGCGCGATCCCCTGTACTGCAGGCTGCTCTGGCTCCGCCCCCAGGGGCGCTGAGCCAGCGACCCAGTCTGGGTGTGGCGGCACATACCTGCGATCCCAGAGCTGGGGTGTCTGAGACAGGATGATCAGCATGAGCTGCGGAGAGCGACCCTGTGCCAACTAAATAAATAAAGATTTTTTTTTTAAGTCTAGTTTCTCACTGTTTACAAAATAAGGTCAAATTTAGCTGAGTCATGACCAGTCCCGACTACCTAGAGAACTCTTTCTTCTCCCAGTCATGCTCCCAAGTTCCCTCCACCGTTCTCTGCTCCTGGGGGCTATGGCACACTCCTTGCTGATTTCAGTACTTTCTCATCCCTTTCAACCAGCCCAGATGTTAGCCTCAACTTTTTCAAATCCAAAGTGCCTGCCTGACAAGCACAAAGTCCCGAGTTTCATTCCCAGTACTGAAAACTAACAACAACAAAAAAAAAAGAGTTCAGTCTCACCTAGTGTAAACGCTACCCTATTGGTGGGCCTCCCAAATCTTCTTATTCTTTAAATTATGTCTCTTTAAATTGATGCAACATTAAATCTACAAATGACAATCCTGAGTGTAGTAGATTTCAAAACGTCCACCCATTTTGTGTCTTACTGTATGTAGATTCTTTAAAGCAACTTAGAATATTTTAAGTGACTTTATCTTCTCCCACCCAGAGATAAAATGTATTTTTCCAGCCTTGAAGTCTCCTGGCTTTGGAACTTATTTTGGCTGAGAGAATGGAGCGCAAGCGCTAGCGTAGCCATCCTGTGCTTGGCCCCACAGAGTCTTCCTTGATTTCACTTGTTATCAGGAGACAGATCCTCCGATAGGCTCGGACTCACTCCCTAGGAGATGGAGGCCTGAGGAGCCCGACCGGCTCATTCCATGGCCTTCTGAACAACCAGCTCTCACTTGATTGGCAGCTGATGCTTGGCTGAGCCCCCGCAGAGCCTCATAGTTGTCCTAACCTAACTGCTGACACAGATAATTAGAGGCAAAATTGTTATTGTAATCTACTAAATTTGGGATTTGATTTAATATTTTTTAAATTTATTTATTTGTATTTTAACTTGAAGAGTGAAAAATATAAGCAAAAACAAAGAGAAAAAACTGACATAAACAGGGTAATATACAACGATACGTATGTTACAGATTTTCAAAACATGGATGGCTATTTTATATATATATATATATATATATATATATATATATATATATATAATTTAAATAAAAGTTTGATTTAATATTAAGGCAATTTTTCATGGACACCAAAGGAATATCAAAAACATGCTAGAGTGCAAAAATGTAATCAACAGATTTCAGTATTCTAATGTAACAAACCATGCCATTAGGATAAAATATTAACTATGGTAAGTGTGAAGTTCTAATTTTAAGTTCAGAACACTATGAAAATGGAATAGCAGATATGTAGCTTTTCAACATGGATAAGAAATATCCCATGGCTTTGGTCCACCACGGGACTCAATCTTGTGTCTCCACACTTCCACCAAAGCTGATTTTGCATCCAACGGAAATCTGTCATCTTTCATTCCATAAGAACCTAGAAGAGGGTTGGAGAGATAGCTCAGTGGACTAAGTACCCTCTCAGACACCACCAGGATTCAACCCCTGGCACCCCATGCCACACCAGCATCACCTCCCAGTGCAAAAAAAAAAAAAAAGATTCTCAGGCTGGCCAGATAGCTCAGTTAGCTCAGTGGACTCAAGCACCTGCTTTGGCAGAACGCAGTGGCCAGGATTTGATCTCTGGCATGCCTTGCTGGTCCCAGCCCCGCCGCGGTGACAGGGCTTTTGAGACTGGAGGTGCTGGCACGCCCCTGTAGTCCCAGCGCTTGGGTGGCTGAAAGCAGGAGAATCAAGCCTCCCAAGCGCTGGGTGGTGGGCTCAGCGCACCCAGGGGTGGGGCTGGTGTGGCACGTGGTGCCAGGATTGAATCCTGGTGGTGCCTAAGCAGGTCTCATGTAGTGAGACCCTGTACACCTATCCTAAATTCATTTTTTTTAAAAATGGGAGGAAGCTGAATTAGGGAGGCTTTATACTATTTTAGTTAGACAGGTCAAGAAGTGAAATCCAGATCTTTAATACAGCAGCTGAGTGATGCTGGGTGAATTGTGCAGCTTGTTAAGCCACACTTTTCTCATCTGTGAAACAGGAATAATCATATGAGATTGTGATGAAGATGAATTAGGATTTTCACAGATAAAATGCTTAGTTCAGCGTCTGGTACACAGTAACTACTCAATAATTTTTATTTATGTTCTATGTGTAGGAAGTGAATTGCCTTGGGAGACAGAGAATTCCCTCTCACTGCAAGCATTCATGTGACGGTGGGACAGGGTTAAGTGTCACATAGGAAGCCAGAGTAGGGATGTTTAAATTACCCTCCAGCACAGCATCCATCCTCCTATAGCCCTTAAAACTTAAATACCTTCTTTGTGGTTTTCAAAACACCCAGCACTATTGATCAAATGATACACATTCACAAGAACTTATTTTATTTTTTGACACAGGGTCTTACTATGTAGCCCAGGCTGGCCTTGAACTTGAAGTGATCCTCCTATCTCAGCCTTCCAAGTGTTAGGATAACGGGCATGCACTAGCACGCCTAAGATTCTGTTATACGACTACAAAATTTATGTTTTCCCTTTATTAAGAGGTGTGTCATGCATAAATAAAGGTATGTGAGGATTTGGATACTTTGTACTATTTATCTTCTCAAAGTAGTATGTTATTCATGTTTATTTTTATAAATTTTGGTGTTGATCAAAAGAGTGCCAATTTGAGTGCTGCAGACTCTTACTAATGTAGTGTTTAATTTCACCTGTGCAGAGTTCACACACTCCACTTTTCCTATCAGAATGTATGACTTTGGGGAGTGGGGAGATGGCTTAGGCTCAGTAGAGTAAGCACTTGGCCTGAGTTTAATGCTGCATTCTGTCAAAAAAAAAAAAAAGCATGACTTTAAAACAGATCAGATATGGCCAAAACATAAGAAGCCTAACTTTCTTTTGTGATTGGTCCCATATCAAAAGTCCAAGCTGGACTTCTCAGTAACCATTTTTCTTTCTCTTTATACCTGCACCACCTGGAGTTGCTGGTCATAGTTATGCTGTTGTAAAGGTATGGCAGGCAGTTCAAACTCCACTGCAATTCCACTTAATAAGACACCTAAGCTGGGTAATGTGCCTATCTTCTTCAATTATCTTGTTATCAGTTAATAGAGAGGAATTCATGTTGGTCGAGGTACCTTGTCTTTGTGGTTGCTAACTGATAAATATCTTTTTTTTTTCCCAATGAACTGCAGCATAGTAATAGGCATTAATCATCTGAGAGGAAAAGAAATGGTTCACTTTCCCCACCAGTGAAAGCTCATAGTCTGACCTCTGGTTTAGATAATCCTATAACACATAAGCTAGCAGAAGGGATCTGAACTGTAGGTTAGAATGAGCTTTAGACTCTGAGTATGGGATGAAATGAGACCAAGTATTGCGAAGCGCAGCATGGATTTCTGGGGCTCTCAATACTGTGTGCCACAAATTGTGTCATGTGTAACCCAAAGAAACATTCTTCATGACGCAGAGGAGACTTGGCTTTCCTGCAGTACTATAGCAGAAAATGCAAAATAAAACTTCAACTCAGATTAGAGATTATGGTAGGGAAGGAAGAGACATTGGGTAAATTGTCAGACAGATTTTGAGAAAGCAGTGGGAATCAGTCAGGCACAAGTGAAAGCAACAGTACGAACAGTAGCAGAGAGCTTCAGGGGAATGCAGCAAGGGGTCCACAGCAGAAGGGCGAGTGATCATAGAAGCCTCCCTCTACCCTGTAGAGAGCTGCAGGCCAAGGCAGCAGCCAGTGGGAAACCATCCTCTTCTCAGTCATGTAGACTGGTCATTTTTGCCATTTATATGTTGTATCCAGGTGAGAGACAGCCAGCCTGTGAAATCATAAAAAGGCAGGAGATGGTAGGATGCTAAGGATGTAGAACCCATCTGAGTGCAGTGACTGCCTGACTGGATGGGAGAGGGAGAGGATTCTGGACGATGTCCCTGTATCTGCCTCAATTTTCTGGCTGAAAGATGTGACCATCAGCTGGGGCAGGACCAGAACAGTCACACAGCAGAGACGCAGAAGGAAGAGAGAAGCTAACTAGCTTCGATTTGAGTGTGATGAATGAATGAACCGATGGAACAAAAAAACTGTTCAGAGAAGAAGAGTTGAACTTTGAGAAGAGAGCCTAAGAGATGAAACACTGGAAAAGCTGCAATCGCAGGCACTGCTGAGGAAAGCTAGATGGGGACTAAAACAGCCTGTGCTCATAAAAGCTGAAGGAAGAGCAGCCATAGAGAAGAGGTCCACTCTGTCCAACACTGGAGTTCTTACTGGAGGGGGCTTAGCACGTATTGGTTGCACTGGGCAGCTAGTATTTTCCTACTGGTCTTGGCAAAATGACTCTTACTGATGCAGTGAAACAACTTCAGGCCACAGAGCATGAGGATTTCTTCTTCTCTATTTTATTTTAAGTCTAACGTCAGGACCCTTATCACTGATTCCCTTTGAATTTCCTCAGTGTAAAGATTGCAACTTCTGATGTTTGCAAATGAGCAGAGACTTATAAGAGCTATCAATGGTACCCTAAGCAACTGTCTTTTAAGAGAAGTTAACTTTTTTTTTTTACTGAGGAATTTGTCACAGATGTTTGAGAAGACATTTAACCAAACCATCGTGAACTTAGGTACTCAGAAAATATGGATCTCACATGCAGCAAGGTGAGAATTTCTCTGTCTTTCCCTTTTCTGTGACTTTATGACCTTAACAAGCAGTTACTATGTGGCAAGAATTGTGCTTGGCACTTTGGGGAGCTCAATAATAAATAAGGCCCAATCCAGGCCCACCTCAGTAGCCACTGAGATTAGAAACCAGTGAAATAGACAGACGTGCAATCATCTGGCCTTAAAATCAGGTGGGCTGAAAAAAATGTTCATAATGGTACAAAGTTATATGGGGGCCAAATGTAATTCCCTGCCTCTAATGAAACACAGGAAATGACCTTTAAAATACACAGACACAATTGAGGAGTTCATTGGACCACTAATACCTCCCTACTCTCCAGACCATAAACTTTTATGTGACCTGCTTTCTGTTCACCTCATTCACACCCTTGTATTTTAACAGGCATCCAAAGGGCCCAAAGGGTCCACATGCAAAACTTAACAGGCATGAGCAGCAAGTCGAGATTTCAACTCCACCCCTGGCTTTGCTGATTCTTTCATTAATGGGAACTTTAATGATATTTAATAATGCTACTTTGACTTTTTTCACTGAGGGTATTAATGTTCTTAAAATTAAATGCATAGCCTCATGGATTTAGAACAACTAAGCCTCCTTCCTCCAGAGTAGACAAACTGGGACACCTAAATATAAGGGTGGCTTCTGAAGAATACTTCGGAATATTTGGATCTGAGTGACCTCATGGTGACTTCTATGCCACCTACACCCCCTTTAAAGTTCTTTGTAAAGCTACTACCTTGCCCAACATGGCATGCTCAGATATTCTTTCCTTTTTGTGCAGAGCTATTTATAACTGGAGGCTTCAGGAGAATGAGCATCTAAGGTGAGTTAACTGTAGCAAGCGTGACCCGTAACATCAGCAAGGTCACGCTTTTCAGGCATCCTTCTGTGTTCTCTCAGGAAACTTTGATTGTGTTTCAACTAGGAATAGGAAAGAGGTGGTCTACATCAGAAAAGTCTCTGCAGCATGGGAGTTACACACAGGCCCCAGGGCCAGCGTGCTGGGTCGGGTTGCCCACGCTGCCATTTATTAGCTCTCTGACCTCAGGCTGGCTGCTTATCCTGTAGGCTTCATCTATAAAATGATTCGCTGAGACACAGCCTATAAAAACTTGGGTCACTGTGTGGCACAGAGTCTGCAAACAATGGCAGCTATTATAATAATTATTATTGCTATTATCGTTTCTACCAAACTGCCCCAGATTACTGTTTATAGCACATGGTTGGTGCTCAGTGTCTGTTTATTTCTTAGCAAATGCTCTGCTCGCTTTTAACTTGGGTTGCAGTTCTTCCACAAAGTGTTTCCCTTGGCATTCTCAGATGTGCTCAGAGTAATAAAAAGGTAGCAAACTGTATTAATTCTGCTGATAACCGTGCATTGTCTCAGAACTTACTATTTTTTGTGATCTATGTGAAAAGAGTATGTGTATCTATGGTAGCTACATGTTACATTTTTACCCATGACCAGGTTATACAAACTTAGGTTTCCTTTTTTTCTTAATAATGTATGAGACCATTTACTTAGCCTTTTCCTACTAGAAGTTCCATTTGATATTTTTCAGCTGTGAGCTGGGAAAGAAATCTGGGCAGTGTTAATGGAAAGTACAGTACACTGAGATGAGGAAAGAATAAACACTACCTCTGTAAAACAAATAGGACTCTGTACCCTTTGATAACAGCACATTCCACAGTAGTAAGTAAGGGTCTGGGGAGTGTGTGCATGTGCACGTGTGTGTGTGTGTGTGTGTGTGTGCGTATGTGTGCGTGTGTGTGTGTGTGTGTGTGTGTGTAGGTAGTCCATTATGTTGCATTACATTATATTTCAACCATAATAAACTGTAAAGCAAGAGGAGCAGCAGCAGATTTTTGTTTCTTATGTTTACTATTTCCTAGTTTCATAGTACTTAGGCACCTACATAGGTTATTTGTCGAGAAATTTCATTAGCCAAGGAAACACATTCTGCAGATGTAATGGGTAATATTTTATTTATTTTCTGTGGCTTTTGTGAACTGGTGTCAGACATTTTTATATTTACAGGAGAACATAAATTGTAGAACCATTGGTTTAAATGTATTTGTTAAATTTTATCGCAGCTCCTCTGTGTTCCTTAAGCCTGGCTATGAGCCACCTTGCCTGTTAGGGATGTAGGGGTGGGCAGACTTCTCACCTGGGGGCATTCAGGTGGGGCCTTGCATGCAGCTGAGCTCCTGGGAGTGGAAGGACCAACGTACTCAGCGTTAGCACCAAAACTCAATTCCTAAACTTAAGGAATATAAATCCTACTTTTAGTTATTTAATACTTTGAGGACAGTACCAACAAAAATTCTTTGTCTTCAGTTGAAAAGAGTAGGCCACGGAAGTAGAATACAACTTTAACATTCTAAAGGAGGACAAAATGAAACCACCTAACTGAACAGCAAGCGAAAGTTCCTCACAGTCCTTACTCACCACACACTGGCCTAACAGGGCTACCATGTGCACATTATGGTGCCGCACGGTAGAACAGGAAGAACATGGCCCGGACTGCAAAGTGTGGTAGTGGTAAGAGATGACTTTTTCAAAAAGGGGTTGATTTATTAATGCAAAATAAGAAGTGTTCTTTATATTAAGTAAAAGGAGAGTAGTTTGCAAATGAAGAATTAGGAATAATATGCTGCTTGCCCTGTAAACTTTGGGTGACAAAGTTAGAGGGAAAGCTGGAGCGCAGGATGTCCACTCCAGCAAGCGGGAGCTGTGGCAGGGGATGACAGTGCGGCGAGCGTGCTGAGGGCAGCTTCGGTGTGAGTTTCCGAGCTGGCCACAGCTTCCACGGTGAATGAGTATCAATGGCAACATCACTTGGCAGATGATGGGCTTCTTTGCCGTTCTTGCGTTTGGGGCTTTTCGGTAGAAGTGTGTTTGCCTCAGTCCTGAGAAGGGTTTCTTGGGATCTCGATTTCCAGGGTTGCAACTTTCAGAACTCAGGGACAGGCTGTTTGCTGGGCAGAGACCCCTCACCACCTTGCTCTTGGAGCCAGCAGCGAGCTTCTCTGTCTCTCCTTTCTTATCCACGCTGAATTTGGGAAATGGGTGTGAACAGCTCAACTTCTTTTCTCTAGCTGATATTTATTGTAGTGACGCGGCTTTCCCTTCCTGTTCTATGTGACTCCCCATGGGACAAGCAGCTCCTCTCTCCCCCCTCCATGTAACAGGCACAGGACTCTTACCAGCTCTGTAGGGCCAGGGGCCAGAAGGGTTTGTGGCATAAACAAGATGATAAGTGGTTCTGTCTTAAGCAAGAACAGAACACCAACAGTCCAGGTTTATTGATCCAGAAACCCTGACACATCATCCATGGGTTTCTCTTGGTCCAATCTAGCTGTTCCCGATTCTGCTACCACATCTGTATTCCAGCCAGGAAGAGGCAGGACTTACCCATGAAGGGCACTACTCCAATCTGAGCAGGCCACTTCCTCTGATATCCCATCAATCAGAAACCATTCATGTAGCCACAGAGATGTTCAAGTCACCCTGAGATGCAAGGGAGGCTGAAAACACATTCTTGGACTGGGTAGACACAAGCCCAGCACACACCTCCACTACATGTAGCAGTAGAAGAAAGCAGACTTCTTAACTTGGAGATTTCCTTTATCTTACCACAAAAAGCCCCAGAAGAAAAGCACTTGGCTTAATGCATCTTGCTTTGGTGATCAGAGCTGAATATCAATTGAGTTCTAGCCAAATCAGGCCTACTTACATAGATTCTGTTTACCTACAGCTATAAAAACGGACTGCTTTGCTAAGCATGTTTACTTCCTGATTATTCTGTTCATGACTTGCTTCTTTTAGAAGCAGTGGTAGGCCACAGGTTATTTTCAGGAGAGGCTTCTCTGTCTTCTCAGGCCATTGAGTGCCCTGATTCATAAATATCAGTCAAGACACAGAGCTGGTGCTATTTGCCACAATTCAGTTGCACAGCAAGAGCGTGATGTTCTGTGAGCCGGAATATGTTCTGACCCATGGGGCCATTCCTCAAATGCTAAAGAACATGTGCATGAGGCCCTTTCAATGTTCTTCAGTGATCACAACTGCACACTGATTTAAAGAAAAAAAAAAAATGAAGATTAATCTGCTAAAAGAAACGCTTTCTTTTTCTTCTGCAGATACCTCCAAACTTTGAAATTTAGCAGCTTTCTATTTTGTTGATTCTGTATCCCCCTCAGCTCTGCTCTTTCTCCATGATATTTATCTAGTTGCTTCCACAATTGCTCCTTCAGCTTCCCCTTCAACTATCTGGAAATACAAAAGATCCATGGCCCCTTGTTTACTTTCTCAGCTACATTTCCATTTACTGACACTGCCACCTTTCAAAGCAGCTTATCTCTTGATTTCCTTCAGGACAGATCCAATAAGACATTCAAGTTACCTTTGTTTGGATGGAGGACATGTTTACCTGTCATCTAAATTCTTGGGAGAAAGTCAGGTTGACATAGTCCAGGTCATGGGCAGCCCCTAATCTGTCTGTGGATCAGAAGGACTCTAGTTTGCTAAGATCATGGCCCTTGACTGAGTTCTTTGACTTCCCCAATCTGTTCTATGCTTTTCCAGGACATCAGTGAGAATTCTGCGGCACAATTTGGTGCATGCATTTTACACCGTGCTCTACCGCTATGGCCCTCCTTTAATCTCTACTTTCAACTCCATCTTCATTGTCTAATACACTTTCAATAGCCTCATTAATTTACTGCAATCCTAAAATCCTTTATGCTTTCACTGGAGCCTCTGCCACCTCTTGGGAATAACGTCTTTGCCATCAAGTATGTTAAAGTACTCTCTCTTAATTCACGCACCAAAGAATCTCTCCCCCAGATCACAGAGAAATGCTTTCTCCCTGTAACACTGTGGAATTTGATGAGAAACTCAGCTCAAGCTTTCACAATGCACTGTTTGGCAGCTGCAAAGGAGAGGAAGACGAAATTGCCAGGTTATCCCCAGGAAATCCCAAAACACATATTTTTACCATTTGCATTCCTATTTACATAAATTTGTGTGTTCCATTCAAAAGGCGCTGACTCCAATTATGCAAAGTGAAACCCTCAACTTCCTCTTTTTTTGAGGGTGGATAATCACATATCACAGGCCTGCTTTCCTTCTGCCTGAGGTGATTTTTCTGCCTTCTCTCTGTGTGCCCTATGATTTTCCCTTCTCTGTTTCTACCTTCCAGTCTCAACCATCAAAAAGATGAAAGAATTATCCTTGTTTGTCTTATTAGAGTTGATCCCCAAATATTTTCTTTTTTGATTACAAGCTTCCTTTGAATTCTGGTTTCCAACCAGGGTTTTTGAGTGACTCTGCTCTTACCATGGGAAGGAAACACTGGTTGCTGACTCAGCTCAGAGCACCACAGTTTGGGTGGTAGAAATCCCATCTGGGTGCCGCTTTCAGCCTTAAACCCACAAGAAGGCTTCTTGCCAGTGAGGAGGACAGTTTGGATTCAGAGCAAATTAAGTATAGATGTTAATGACCCCCCTTAAACCCTGACTTCCATGGCCCTTTCTAATTGAAGGTTGATTATGCTCCCATTTTCCATGTCATTTTCCCCTCCAGGTAGACAGATATCAGAGTGATTGCAGAATGGATTCATTAGAGTAATTTTCAGCAAATGTACTTAGCTCAGAAGCCAGAGCTATGAGAAAGGAAAGAGCAAGAAAGTCCTCAGGGAATGACCTCACCGGGCCAAGACAGCCTGGTGATGTGGTGCAGAAGGCCCACCTGCTAATGGCCCAAGAGGAGAGGGCAAGCAGAAGGCAGCACTAAGGAAGAGTGTCCCTGAACCAGGAGGGTCCCTCTGCATGGCTTGGCTTCCACGCTCTGACCTGTACTCCACACCCTAACTCTGTGGTCCCTGTTCCCCCTCGGGTTTAGGAAACCATGGAGTTAACTCAAGACCATCTATTTATTGGACTGAAATGTGGTTTAGCCAAGAAAGACCCTGCAGAGGTTTATGGACTTCTGACCTCAGTCTCAGAAATCACTTCCCTCCCTCTCCAATGGCAAAGGGGTGGTCTGTTTAGAGCCTACATAAATAGTCAGAATATGTGAGATGGAAGGCGACAGCCATAGGGTTAGGAAGTGCATGTTGGAACCATTGCCAACCCATTTTGTGACATCCAGGGAGTTTTTTGTGTGTTGGTTGGTTGGTTTCACATTTGTGCCAAGTGAGACTCCTACACTAAGCAGAAGTCAGCAGAAGGGAAGCACAGACCCACCCTGCAAACGGGATGCAAAGCCGGTCTGCCCAGGTAGCACCCTGGTCTGCTGATGGCAAGCAGCTGATGTGGACAGGGTAGGCAGGAGGGAGGGAGGGAGGCTTCTGGTCACCCTGGATTTCACACCCAGTGGAACAGCTGCTTGGACAGGACTTGGATCCAGACAAAATAACTAGGAATTAACCAGCAAGGGAGATTTGTTTCCTTTTAAAAATTCTGGGAAAAAAAAAATCCTGGTTCTGCCTAGAAGTATGTATGGATTCAAGAGAAAAGTGCTATGTGAAGAACTTGTATTCATTTGCTTATAGTTTTTTCAGTGACTTTTTCATCCCAGATGGGGGACTGTGTGTGGTCTTCAGATAGCAAAGGACTGGGAGGCCTGGACCTGCAGGGACCCGGGCCGTAGTCAAGCTGCATCTGGACCCTGCTCTCGAGCCCCTTGGCAGACTCCTGCTTTCCTCTGTGAAGTACAGGGCCACCTTCTCCCATTTCTGGAGTTGGGATTCTCTGCACTTATCATTCAGTCTTTCATTTGCTTATTTATTCAATTCATTTTTGTCAACCAGAGTTCAAACTTGGGATTTTGTCTGCCACTTTTACGAGATCAGTGTGATTATTTTACCCAGCTAGTTCAAGACGAACAAATACCAGCCAAATGACTCAAATTGCCGCATTCAAAAAGAAATTGATACTTTATGTTTCTTATGTGGTCAGTGAAGTCCCCTCAGGTTTTATCTTATAGTCCTGTACATTATTCTGTAGATCCTTTGTCTGTGTCATCCATGTGGATGAGTCACAGCCAACGCTTGACCAGTTTGCTCTCTCTGAGAGCCTGAGAAAAAGTTTTCTCTCCATGTGACTCTCCCCAGGAACACTATAGAACTTCATTCTCTTTCTTCTGTGGCTCCATAATTTCCTTGTTCAGAAAATTTGGAGCTCAACTGAGTTTCATGATGTTGCAATACAGGTTCTCTTATGTCCCGAGTCTTCACTGACCAAAATGTTGGCTGGCCTTGTGGCTCTTCTATTTCTCTAACTCTGATTTGTGAACTTAGGTTGTTATCCATCCAGAAGAAAAGCTGATTAGTATCCTGAAGCATATGCCATTCACTTTGCCTTATCTGACTCAATTGATTTTAATTGTTGTTGTACATTTCCTTTTGTATTTCTGCTTTCCACTTGTTATACTAGGGAGACTATATGATATTTGCACATGTGTGTCTGGTTTATTTCACTTATGAGTATATCTTCAAGTGGCATCCACTTCAGTCTAAATGCTTCAAACTTATCATTCTTAACAGCTGAGTAATACTCCATTATATAGAAATACCACATCTTTTTCAACCATTCCTCATGTGATGGACATCTTGGTTGTTTCCAAGATTTTGCTATCACACATTGCCCTGCTATAAACATAGGTACACGTATATCACTATGATACAATGTTTTCAGATCCTTTGGGAAAATTCCCAGTAGGGGGACTTGAATGGGATTTCTAGTCCTACTGTTTTGAGGAGTTTCTACACTGACCTCCACAATGGTTGTACCAGTGTACATTCCCACCAGTAGTGGAGAAGTGTTCCCTTTTCTCCACAGCCTCTCCAACATCTGTTGTTGGTTGATTTCCTTATGATAGCCATTCTTTCTGGAGTGAGATGGTATCTCAGTGTTATTTTTATTTGCATTTCACCAATGGCTAGCGATGTGGAGCATTTTTTCATATATTTATTTGCTTCTTTAATTTTGTCCTCTGAAAAGTGTGTATTCATCTCAGATGCCTATTTCTGAATTGGGTCTTTAAATTTGAGGGCCCTGTTATATCTTAGTTCTTTATATATTCTAGACAGTAGTTCTCTGTCTGATTGCTTATTAGTTAGGATTTTTTCAAAGTTTGTGGGTTGTCTTTTCACTCTGTTGACAATTTCTTTTGACATGCAGAAGCTCCTTAAGAAGAGTTGATCCCAGTTGTTGATTCTTTCAAGTACATGTGTTGGTATATAAGTCTTGCTCTATCTAGGTCTTAACCATCCAGCAGAAAAGTATAAAAATGAAGTATATATCGCGGGGCCATAATATTAAGCTGAGCTGTGAATGGCTATGGTCGACAACTTCTTTAAATAACTCACTATTGTTGTGGAATGCTGGACTGTGTTGGATTATGGTGTCGAGTTCAAGCACCTAAGTTAGTTGAATGACAATGGAGTGCCCATCTTTGACAGGTGTAGACAAAGGAAGGGGTATAGAAAGAAAAAATCATGATGTGTGTATAGACAGTACAGTTGGGATAGATAACACTGTGCTTCTAGTACTATGGTCATCCACTAGGAAAACAATTATTCAATTTTTGATATAATTCAGATATAAAAAATAAGTAAACAGCTACATTCTCTTTATTTACTGATAAGAGACATGCGGTATAATAATGTCTGTAAGTATAATATCATGTATGCACCTTGTACGATACCAAGACAGTATGAAAACAGTTTGTAATATATTAATTTATCGAATCTGTCTTGTTAAGGTGTCGTAAAACTGTCTGATTGATATATGTACTTCAATAAAATAAAAAATAAATTTAAAAAAAAGAAAAGAAAAGAAAAAGAAACAGATGCATCCTTACTTTGCCTGTTGGTTTGTCAGTCAGCGGGCCCGGAAAGCACACTGGCACTCCTCCGCCGTATGCAGAAGGCTTCCATTGCTGCTCCTGCAGGAGAGAAATGGAGAAAGAGGTGTCAGGGCTCAGCAGTGTCTTCCGCTGCGGGTAGGGGCTCCCTGCTACTCATCCCACACCCCAAGCGTGCGACTTGATGGCTGTCAATCCACAGACCCGAGTCAGCATTTCCGTGGGCAGCTTCTGTCTGCAGCCTGGGCAAAGTCATTTAACCTTGGACAGGGACAGATTATAGAAGCACTTAGGACATTTTCAAGGAGCTCACAGCATAGTCTTGACAGAAATTTAGAATCTTTTCAGCTTTACCTATTAAGGTACTATCTAATCTAGTACATAGATTAGGTTAATGGAATCTTGTTTAAAAAATATTTTAAAAAGCAGTGACTACATGCAAACCTCTGGGTTGCAAATCTGGGATTCTGCAGCAGGTGATTTCCAGCGTTCCTTACCTGCTATTAAAAGCCCTTCCAAGAACCCTTACTGACACTTGCAGCCTCAGCTCCTCACTTACTCTAAATCTCAAGTCATGCCTGCCAATGTGTTTTCCTACTAACAGTCTCCAATGTAGGACTTCATTTATGCTCTTCTTGGTTCCTAAAAGAAGTTTTCTTCATTATCTTCCTGTCAACTCCTACCTGTACAAGCAGCTCCAGTTCAAATTTCCCTGGACTAGGTAGGTACCCCCCTCACCCCCTCCTGGGGAGTCACCCCTACTCCTTCTCATTGAACTGTATCTCCATGTCATCCCACTTTTTAAATTTTGAGACAAGGTTTCCCTAAATCTCTAAAGTGCTGGGGCTGACTACAGCTTGCAGTCCTCCTGCCTCAGCCTCTCAGAGTGCTGTGTTTGCTCCCCCTTAGCACCCATCACTGTCTGCTGGGAATGTGAGCTGCTAGGACTGGACTCTGTTCTGGTAATCTAGTATCTTTCACAGTCTAGCATAATTCTTGGCCGGCAAGATAGTGCAGTGGACTAAGCACCTGCATAGATAAGCACAGGGACCAGGATTTGATCGCCGGTGTGGCTTGCCATGCATGCCCTGCCTCTGGACATCCTGAGCCGCTGGCAGAGTCTAGGCTTGGAGGCGCATGCTGTAATCCCAGCGCTGGGGAGACTGAAAGCAGGAGGATCACTATGAGTCCTAGCTTCATAGTGAAACCCTGGACCAAGTATATTAAATAATAATAATAGTAGTAATAATAGTAATTCTTATGCAGTGTCAATGCTATTGTTTCAATTAAAGCAAACATCCTTTTCATCAACAATCTTTTTATCTTTTTAAATTTTATTTTTTATTAGCAAATCTTGTAGCACAAGTTTCTGTTCCTCATGCAGCAGTGCTGCACACACATAGCATACCTTAATTATTTTTTCATCACTTTCCCTCCCCTCCTTCCTCCTTCCCTCCCTCCCTCTCTCCCTCTGTCCATCTCTTGATCCCTTTCCATTTACAAAAGCTCTCTAGGTCCTGTTATCTACCTTTTATTTTGCTCTTTATATTTTTGGATCTTAAATAAATGAAAGCTTGTATTTTACATCTTTTGCAGTTTCCACAACATCCCACCACATCCAGGTGTCTCTAACCCCAGCATCAATCCCCCCCACTTCCCCCTTTCAATCTTGTTAGGAGAGACATCAACAGAAAAATCTTTATATCAATAAGCCAAATAAAATATAAATGAACTTTAATAATGAATCAGCAAGTATTGACCCATTCCCACTTCCTGCTGTTCGTTAATTGGCTGTGTTTCTTGAGGTACAGGGAGATTTTTCAGGGGTCTTAGTACAGGGAATGGAATCACTACCCCTGCTGATACTAATTGTCTTATCCTCCCCACAACCAGGGCAAATTGCTTATATTCCCCACCACGGTGGTCCTGCCTAGAAATGCAGTTTGTGTTATTTACATACATCACCCAGAGTATTTTGAGACTAATTGCAGATATATCTGTGGTCTAGAAAGGCAAAGCATAATTCCCGGGGAGGAAGCCCTGCAGTTTACCCTCAATAGAAGCTATTCCACCCCGTGGGTCTGAGAACAGGAGCTAGGAAAGGATTCCAAGGGATGTAGATTGCTGTCCATTAGGAGTTAAACTGAGACCTGCAACTCATTTCACAGGTCGTGTTCCAGCCATCAAAGTGTAATTACCATCAAACCCACTGGCTCAGGTCCCAACCATATTGGTGAATGCATGAATGAAAGTTCCGAAGGATTGCATTACCAATTTCCACCTTCCAGAGATAAAAAGACAATGAATGGCACCAGGGAAAAGGCCAAAATAAACTGAAGACTGCAACTTTGGTGTTTCTTTTTTTTTCTTTTAATGGAAAATAACAGTTGCAGCACTGATGATTGGGAAACACGATTCTGCTGGGAGGAAGTCAATCTGGGGAAGCAGCAGACCAATCTGAAGAACTCTGCCCTTCAGTCTGAGGCTGGTCTGGTTGCTACGGCAACTATAACTAACTTTCTTTGGGGATTAGGCTGCCTGATTTTCTTTAGACCAAACATTCCCCTGGCACATCAGCAGTGGGTACATTCAAGGCTAAGATAACCTAGCAGTTGCAAAACATGGATTTCTTACCTATAAATTATTTGTTGGGAATATATGATTTTTGGTTACATAGAAAAGGGCATTTCTAAATGATGAGTTTCTATGCAAAACACAATGGAATGTTGATGGGTGTTACAGTTATTATCAAACAATGTTTTTTTTTCTGTTCCCTGTTCTCATTTCAGGGTTTCCCTGCAAGGTTTGCTTGTTGCTGTTTGAGTGGCTGAGAGCTTGGGCGACCACAAGTTACAGTTCTGTACTGCCCCCCCACTAACTCAGCATTTTCTGAACATACGGTGAGGAGGCTAAGGGTGGAGAGGAAAGGAATACAGAATTAGAGAACAGTTGCTGAGGTCCCAAGGCAATTAACCAACCTTCCAGGTCTTGGTACATCAACAGCAATTGTTGTTCCCTTGTCTTCTCTTGGCAGTGCTGGGGCACTCCAAAATAAAGCTGCAGAATAGCAGAGATCTCTGCATGAAAGGTATCTGGAATTGTTTTTTTAAGATCGGTTTTCTAAGAGGAGAGCTAAGAAGCTGTGAAGGGCTGGAACTGGAACAGCAAGTTTAGTGTTTATATTGGTGCCTGAAAGGTAAGTGCAGTTCCTGGCGAATTAGAAGAGAAAGAGTCCAGATGTTTAAGAGGAAAGACACAAAGGTCACCTTGCAGGCTCTGCTACCTGATATGGCTCTGGGGTCCACCCAGATGGGATATCCTTCACCTGGCAGCTCACCCCATCTGAGTAACTCTGTAGGGAAGAGTGCATCCTCTCCTAATAGCTTGACCTTAGGCTCCAAAGAAGACATGGGTGGCTGCGCTCCTCACCTGTCCCCTCTTTGCCATGCCTGGTGGCTTCTCTTCTGAGATGGGAGCAGATTCCACTTTAATGACCTCTATGCCTCTATCCAGCTCCATCCCATCACTTGTGATCTTCCATAGCTGCCCTCAGTAACCTTTGGTGTTTTTAGACAACTGTTAATGAAGCTCCATACACTGCTCCAAAGTCATGAACTACTTCCGGGACCTACAGTGTTGGAAGAGCTGTAGCATTTCAAAAACTCTGGGAAAAGGGAAAGGAGAAAGCTCCTAATGCAGGATGTGATCTAGATAACCACCGTGACTCTGGGACTTGGAACAGGGGTGGCACACTGGAACTGGGGCTCACTTCACCGGGCCATCTGGAGCTCCTTCCTTGCAGGGGTCAGGAGCACAGTGGCAGAGGGGAGGCAGCCTCCGGAAGGGAGGAGTAGGTGGAGGGTACCCAAAGGACTGACTCACTCAGCCTTGGCCAGCCTTCCTCCCGTTTCCCACACAGGAGCACAGTTCTGATGAGCTCAAGTAAACTATGCATACAGCCTCTGTTTCCTTTTTCCTTTCTGGCTATTATCACAGATTCTGAGCAGAGCGAGGGTCACAGGGGAGAGCAACTCTCATGCTTGCTGGCTTTGAAGTTTTCTCAGCAGGACCAGAATAGAGCTTGACCTGCTTAAGAATTCTCCAGCGCCTCCCACAGCACCCATTTCCCTTAAATGCCCTGCTCAGGTTTTACATTTAAATTTCCATTTCCTGGATGTTTTGCCATGCTGAGTTTCAAAATGTCCCTTGTGCTTTTCCTTTCCTTTCCTAAGTTTTACACATCTTCTGTGCCACCTGTACCTACCACAAGGCTACCATTACTCAGGACATAAAAACAAGTACTGCTGCAACCCTCCTCATTAATGAGGCCCTAGAAGTCCTCAGGTATCTCTGTGTTTCCTGCCTGCATTATCCAAATGCATGTGTACTCAGCTCAAATGCCACTTTGGATCCACCTGGCATCATGGACTACATGTTTGCTGTTTTTACACTCTTTGGATATACAGCATTCAGTAACTACACAATGTTTCTTGATCCAGTTAAGATATAATGTATTTAATGCCTTGATAGACATTTTCATTATTTCTATTTTCTTCTTTCATTAAAAATACTTAATTAAAAAAAATCATTCCTTTGGAGACTATTCCTGGGCCACAGACATAAACATTTTTATGGGTCTTGCTGTGTCCTATCCAATTACTATTTTTCCAAAGGATTTTGTTAGGTGACAAAGGTGGCTCTACTGTGTAGCACATGCAATGTACACTGGCGTGTCTGTATGTCGCAGCATGCACACACATTGACTTCTCAGGGCAAACCTCTGAGGGCCGTGCTGTAATTAACTCCACCATTATGGATGCAGATGCTGAGGGCCCTGGAGATGAAGCACCCCAGGGTCGGCCTCTACGTGCCCTTACTGGCTTCACATGCCTCTGCACCAAGCACAGCTCTGGTTTCAGTGAGTCATCGCTGACTGTGTCTCTGCCTGTAATATTCTCAGCTTGTGTCACAGCGAAACAACAAACATGGAGCGAGAAGCATGTGACCAGATTTCATCCCCATAACTTACTAGCTCTGAGTCCTTGAGCGAGCTCAGCAACCTGGCTAAACCTCAGTTTCCCCAAATGTAAGGTGGGCAATACCTATATCATCAGCTTGCTTGGAGTATTTAAACTAAAATTTAGCTCAGTAATGAAACATACATTTTAAAATACTACTATATTTTGTGCTAATGAAAGATATCTTGCTGTTATTCTTCCTTGGAGCCTTTTCAGAGGAAACTAGCTGAGATTTATGAGTCTTTATTACTATTTAATGTATAATATATAAGTTATTATTTAATGTATACATTATACTCCAGGTACTATAACTTAGCTCTGTGCTAAGCTTAAAAATTGTTATATAAAATATTCATAAATAATGTAAACCTTATATAGTGTATTAAGCAAAATTGGCAACAATCATGTAAATTTTGAAGGGTACAAATAGATTATTAAGAAGTTCATCAGATAACTTTAAACAGGTGTATTATTTTAAATTGTGAGCAATATCAGTATTTTTACATGATAAATCATAATGAGAAATATAAATTTATTAAAACAAAATATAATCAAAGTTTATAAAACAAATATTCCAAATATTTTTATTTATTATTATTATTTTCATTATTTTTTTAGGAACCGGGGATTAAACTCAGGCCCTTGTGCTTGGCAGGGAAGCGCTTATTACACTGAGCCATCTCCCCAGCCCCACATATTTTTAAATGAATCAACTATCAGGTAATCAAACAGCATAGGCTTTAAAAGTAAATTCTGGGCCAGTGAGACAACTCAGCACCTGGCAAGCACAGGGACCTGGGTTTGTTCCCCAGCACTACATGTGCCATGCTGGCCCTTACCCAGGGCATGCCAAACAGGCAATGAAACCAGCCTGTTGGTGCATGCCTGTAATCCCAGTGCTAGGGAGGCTGAAGCAAGGATAACTGTGAGTCCAAGCTACAAAGTGAGATCCTGTGTCAAATGCATAAAACTTTTAAAAAAGTAAATGCTTATAAAACAATCTGTCTGTCTTTAAGGCTTTGAAAACCATACAGCTGTGACCCCAAAGCAAGACCCCTGTCTTCCTAGGGTGAGGACCTAGCCTTGAAAAATGTCTCTGAAACTTGATATGCAACCTCTTTCAGGCTCCATTTCCTCAGTAACAAATTCTCTCTTTCTCTCTCTCTCTGTCTCTCTCTCTCTCTGTCTCTCTCTGGTAATATTTTTGAAAACAACACTCGGATACATTTCAAAAGTGCTGTGTAAAATCACATCTTGTCTTTGGAATGGCAAAACAAATCATGTGCTCACTTTGCTACTCTCCAGATATTCAGAAGAGAAGGGAAATGAAAACGGGAAGTCAGCAACTGAAATGTGAGAGGACATCACATAGGAAAGAATAAGTCTCCACAGCTCTCCTGTGTCACTGAAGGTCAAGTTCCTACCCAAACTGATCCCCCATCCTGAACCCCTAGAAGGTCTAAATCTAAACTGATCTGCTTTCAACAGGATTCAGGGTGAGGGAGACAGGTCTACAATCCACACCTCTGGAAGGAAGCAGCTTGGAGGCCCACAGAAAACTTGGGAAAGATATAAATGGGTAAGAAGCACATCAGGAGTTGAATGAAGTTCTAACCCTTAGTACCCCCAAATATAGTTGTGTTTGGAGATAAAGATTATTTTGTTTTGTTTTGTCTTTTTGAGACAGTCTCACTATGCAGTTCTGGTTGGCCTTGAGCTTACTTTGTAGCTGAGGATGGCCTCAAACTCTGTAATGTTCCTGCCTCATTCTCCCAACTGCAGAGATTATAGGCATACACCACCATGCCCAGTTCAGAGAAAAAGGTTTTAAAGAAGTAATGCACCCCTGATGTTTTCTGACTAGTATTTCTGTAAGGAATTATGACTAAGATATATATATATTTAGAGACAGAGACAGAGAGAGATGCAGGGAAAAGACAGCCATCTCCACCCAAGGAAAGAGACCCAAGAAGGACTCAACCATGTTGACACCTTGATCTTGGGCTTCCATCCAAGAAACAGGCTAAAGGATTTGGGAGAAAAAATAATTTTTCTCAGAACTGTGAGAAAAGTGTCTGTTGTTGAAGCCACGCAGCCCCTGGTACTTTTCTAAGAGCATCCTTAACAAACTAACACAGGGCATCCAGGACCAAAGGGACCTGAGTGTCAGCAAGAAGGGCCTTTCGAGCAGAGGGCAGCTAGTGTGGGGAAGGCTTCCAGGGTGGGGGGCTGGGTGGCAGTGACTGGCAGCAGAGCAGGCGGAGCCCTCAGAATGGGCGGGCTCACTTGTCAGTGTGGGCACCGGGGATGATTTCTTCTCAAGAGCTCCTCAAGTCCAGGTGGTCGAGGGATGCAGGGAACACACAAAGGGGGAGTAATTGCTAAGGGTAAGTGTGCAGGAGAGACATGAGAAAGAAAAAAGCATGACCAGCACACCCAGGAGAAATGGGCCAGTTGCTGGAGGCACCAGGGGGAGGGGCCATGTGCCATGCCTAAGAGAACAGAACCCCAGCAAGGTGGACCATGTAGTGGGGTGATGGTCTGGGGTTACCTACAGAGGCTATGGTATCTTAGGAGATGGGAATAGTAATATAAAAAAGTATAGAATGAAAAGAAATGTTGAGTTTTTATATGTGAACTACAAGTGATTTGGAACCCTTAGATCTCAGTGTGAGACTGGGCTGAGAAGAGATGGAGCAGGAAAGACAGGGTGGAAACACACAACACACAATTCCCTTCCCATGGTGCTGGTGGATTTCTTGGGAGGGAAGCATGTAGAAGAGGTAACCGTCAGGCCACAGCTGCCACACAGTGCTGCTCGTGCCTGCCTATCTAGACTGGTGAAGAAGTAGGAAGGGTAGAGAAGAGGCCACCGATTTCTGCAGGAGTCTGGAATTAAAATCATCAGCTGAGTATGTGAGTTGAGGGGATGTTAAGACATGACTTATTCTTGTAAGTCTTAAGAGGCTGCAAACTGTGATGAAGCATGTAGACTTAGGACAGGATTGCAGGGCCGGAAAAGAATACGTTGGCTGCAGCGGGGTGCAAAGAGCAGGACTTATTTGGCTTAGGGTGGCTTGTCTTCCTCAGAAGCACCAAGAACATACTCATACTTCAGAGCTCTTCTTTGTGAGGTAAATTTGGTATGTTTGGTCTTAACCTGCCTTCCTATATCAACCTAAACTTTTTTCTAAGGCCAAGTTTTTCTGTTGTCTCTTGTGTACATACTGTAGCTCAATTCTGCCTGGTGATTTCTCCTGCACTTCTTATCCATGGTGGCCCTGCTGTCTGTCTGCAACATACAGGAGCTAGGGAAAGCTGTGATGCCTTTGCAAAACTTAAGTAACCCATGCACGATGTAGAAGTAATAATAATGCCCATGGAACAAGGTTGCTGGATAAATTAAATGAAGTAGACACATGATTCCAGGAGCACAAGAGAGAAGCTCTAACCCAGACATGTAGGACTTGAGGCCTGGGAAGTGCTCTTCCTAGAAGCAGTATCCCACTTTGATGCATGTTCTCTCTCTCATGCAAATCTCTGCCTTGAACTTCAGGAAGGCCGCATAGTCATCCACCAGAATGTTTTAAAAGTTTTTTTCACTCTGAAATATTTCCCCTTGCTCTTAAATGTAAATTAAAATTTCCTCTTGGTCTACAGCATGTCTTGGATGGGCCTCTTCCTGTTCCTTTTGACCCACATTGAACCACTTTCTGTATTATTCCACTATTTTATTCCTGCTACAGCACATATGCTTCTGCTCTTCTAGAAAAAAAAAAAAAATTCTACCTCTCATTGTCAGCCACTCACTTCCTTTTTCAAGTCAACCCAATTTTCCCTTTAGTATGCAGCTCTGCTGTAATTTCCACCTGCCTCTATCCTTTCATCCTGCAAAATATTTCTTCAGGAGTTCTTTAGGACAGTGCTGGGAGAAACACAAATGGGGGAGGAATCCAACCCTATCGTTGCTATTTTTGTTTTGTTTTGTTTTGTTTTGCTTGCTTTTCTTTGTTGCTTTTTTTTTTTTTTTTTTTTTTTTTTTTTTTTTTTTTTTTTTTTTTTTTTTTTTTTTTTTTTTTTTTTTTTTTTTTTTTTTTTTTTTTTTTTTTTTTTTTTTTTTTTTTTTTTTTTTTGCATTTTAGTAAGAATCTACGGGGTCTACAGGATCTCACTATGTAGATCAGACTCATAGTGATCCTCTTATTTACAGCTGCCCAAAGAGCTAGGATTATAAGCACATGCCACAATGCCCAGTCTCAGAACACTCCAGCGGTATGGCCTGCACAGCATGTACAAGATGGATCCCCAGCTGCTGCATCTGCCTACGCAGGAGCTTTAGTCCACTGAGCTATCTGGCCAGCCCTTCTAACGTTTCTTACTGGCATTACTTTCTTGAATCAGCCAACCACTTCTGATTAAAATGTTAACTCAGAACAGAGGAAGAGAGGGCAGCCACAGTTGTTCTCACCCTCAAGCCAGAAGTGGAAGGTGATAGCAGATGTATACGCATCAAGAAGTGGAATACAGCCAGCTCAACCAGTTAGCCGTGTGGTGTGTCCCCTGTTCCAGATAAGATGGAGCATGCATACAAGTACAAGCTACTAAATACCAATTATATATTTTCAGCCTTTCTCCATATGGGCTAAATGCTCAGTACAAGCTTCCTTTCCCCCTCCCCCCCTCCCTCTCCTTTTTCATCTTTACTTTTCTAAACAAAGTTATGCAGAAGATACTTTGACTCATCTCTTCTTGAAGCTAAAATGTGGCTCAGAGTTACTCTGACAATTCTAAGAAATAGACTACAGCACTAGAAACTAAGTGGGATGACTTGGTAAGCAACCTGCCAAGAGGAGACTTAGCCCACAGGTGGGCTTGTCCCAGAAGACAAATTGCTGGGATGATTTAGGCACAAAGGTTACGCACGCTCCACCCATGGTCTGAGAGGCATAGGCAGAAAGCCCACAAATTGGGGGAAAAAAGGACTAAAAAATCAGGATCCCAAAATTTAAAGAACCAGTCCAAAAATGGGCATCTGGGAGGAATACCTACTTCTCAGAGGAAGAAATACAAATGGCAAATAGATATATGAAAAATATTGGACGCTCAAGAAATAGAAATTAAAACAATCCTCACTCCAGAAAAAATGGTTATCGTAAAGAAATCAGCTAATATCAAATGCTGGAGAGGTTATGTGGAAAAAGGAATCCTTCTCCACTGATGGGAATGTAGACTGATGCAACCACTATGGAAATCAGTGTGCAGACTCCTCCAAAAAAAATTAGAAGTCCCATTCAACCCAGCTATTCCCCTTCTGGGTATTTTTCCAAAATACCTGAAATATCATGCCATAGTGATACATGTACACTCATGTTTATAGCAGCACAATTTGTCATAGCTACGTCTTGGAAACAACCCAGATGCCCATTACATGAGGAATGGACAAAAAACATGGTATTTTTATGCAACGGAGTATTCCTCAACTAGAAAGAATGATAAGCTTGAGGCTTGTATAGGTAAATGGATGTAACTAAGGACTGTACTCATAGGGTAATAAATCAGACACACGTATATAAACATGGTATTCTCTCTCATGTAAGAACCTGAAAGAAGCAATAAACTATGAAAGGTACAATAGATACAGTAAAACAGAAAGAAACTGAACATAAGGAATAAACAAATGAGATGCGGGAAAGGAGAAAAGGGAAGGGGAAAAATCATGTAAGTATATATATATATATATATATATATACACAAGATAGCTAAAACGATGGCACTATAATTTCTATCAGTTTTTTGGGGATGACAGTTAATGTTTAAATTTTTTACTTTAACAGTTTTATATATTAATATAATCTGAGCAACTGCATCAAAGATAGCAATATGCAATATAACAAGCACTGGAGAACAAACTCTTAAAATGAGGTTTCAGCAGGAAATAGAGCAGTGGTGAGCCTCCCGTGACTGTGCCCAAGGAGTGTGCTGGGTGCTCCACTGGGACCTGACCTGTCACTGGGCCTTGGCCTTCCCAGCATATACGTTCTATCAAGCAGATGTTTATGAGCCAGAAATGGCCCTTTGCATTTTAATCTTAAGTTTAATGGGCTATAAAATAAATGTTCCCCAAAATACTGTCTGCACTGTGCACTCTATCCCCTGAAACCTACGTTACTTTAGGTAGCCAGTTGTGACCATGCTTGCGAGGGTCAGGACAGGCATGGCTTTCATGGAAGCAGCCCCTGACTCCTAGCTGGGTGAGCTCCCCTCGCAGGCGCTGTGGGAGGTGTTCCTGGGCAGCAGTGCCAGAAAGCACCTACTGGAGGGTCCCTGGCCGTGCAGCTGGGCTCATTCTGCCTTTCAATTGCTAAACAATCTGTTTTACATTCTTGCTTAGAAAATGTGATCCATTAGCCAGCCACTCGGCATTTAGACCGAAAGGTACAGAATTTGGCATCCATAGATCTTGGACGCATACGTTTTAAAATCATTACAAAGGAAAGGAAGAGTCTGCTACTATTTCTCTTACCTGTCCCATTCATAGTTTTCTCTGAAAGGCCCCTGTCAGGCACAGTAAAATAGATATCTCTAACACTGTCTCCCTTTCTCAAACCTTTATTCTATGAAATAAAGATATGTGTGCAATTCATAGATCACAGCAGTACCACACAAATGTCACTGTCTCTCTTTCCAAAAATTTACAACATTATTTATTTTACTAGAGAAAAGGCATGCCAAGATCATTTTAATTTCAGCTTTTATGATGAAAGTTAAAAATGAAAAGGTAGACATGGTGTACATTTTAGCAAATGGAACCATGTTCTTAGGAGGCTGGCCTGGCTCATCCTCACAACTGCAAGAAGGGCACCAGAGTTTCCCAGGCCTCTCAGACTAGGGAAGACAACCCTAGCTCCCCGGGTTAATGATCTGCTTAGCAACCTGAAGGCTAATCAAGACCCTGTCTTGGTGGAAACTCTTTCCTACCTTCTCTCAGCCATAGCCCCAAAGGAAACCACTATTTCTAAAACCTGTACCCCTCACACTGCTTTTCAAACTTCCTGTAAATTAAATTATACAGAATATATTCTTAGGGGTCTGCATTCTTTCCCCTGATGCATTTTTGAGATTCATCACACACACACACCAGAAGCCAGAGCACATCTGTAGTTAGGCAACAATCCATGCTGCAACATCACAGTCTGCCCACCTTACTGCTGATGGATGTTTGTGTTGTCTTCAGTTCAAGACTGCTACAGGCAATGCTGCGGTGAATGTGTTCAGCCTTGCTTATTGATATACTCATACACAATTTTTCATAGAGTATATTGCTGGAGAATTGCTCTATCATAAACTCTGCTAAGGCCAATTTTAGTAAACAGTAACTTTCCAAAGTGATTGCACCATCAGAATGCCGCCAAATTTATACTTTCTGCACTAATATCTTTCATTATGCCCCTGAAACTACTTGTAGTATCCAGAGTCGCCTCTATTGCTTGTGCATGAGACCTTAACAAGACATAAGAAACCTTGAGAGGAGTGGTCCAGGTAGAGAATAGCAAGGTGAAAGCCTCTGAATTGTGATGCAAACAGTTCATATGGGCTTTGTGTCAACCAATTAAACACACACACACAAATCAGTAGCCTAAAATAGTACAACTTGTCCGTTCTTACCTCTCATTTTTATTCTGGGTTCTATGTTAGGCAAAAACCTGTGAAGTAATGATTAAACTGTACTTAGATTAAGAGCTGACATTTAATCTGATCAACTATAAATAATGGCACAGCAGGAATCTGAACCCCAGATTGTCTGGCTCCAAGGCTGTGTTATTCACCAAGATACCGTATTGATACGACTCATCTTTAGGCCAAGAAAAGAGCTCATTAATTCACGAATGGTACTTCAAACAGATTGTGTTAACTTGAAACAACATTAAACAGTACCAATCATGTTTTGGAATTCTCTAGTTTTTCCACTGTCAGGGTACAGCATCCTAGGCAAGATGGCAGATGTGTCATCAGGAAGACATTCTAGGGAGTGGAACGCATGACAAATTGTAAATACTCTTCCTTTGCTGGCAGCTACCGATGCTACATTCCAGCTGAACTAAAAATATAGGCTTAGGTAATAATGGTAACTCAGGTTCATAAAATATTTTCCATCCCTAAATCGTTACAGCCGGGATGCTGCCGGGTCACCACAAGCAGCACGTTTCTTCACAATTGACATTTCAGGCCTTTTTTAAAGATGCTATTTTTCACAGCATGTGCAGAGAAGGAATTTTCTTAGCTGTTATGTTTTACCAAATTTCAATCAGTTTATCAAAATCTTGTTCTGATTTAATCTGTAGGAATTTTTCAGGTTGTAAGATTGATGTGTTTTGGCTGGTTAGGTAGTGTGCAAAGGCATTTGGCCTCATTGCTATTGTTATGTAGGTAGTGGGTTTCAATGTTTGATCAGTTTAAAGCCTTAGTGGTCCATGGCCCCTGATAAATGCATCTGCTTCAAGGACAATTTATTCATATAAAGAAGATTCCTTCTTTGCATGGCATTTCCCTCTGTTTCTGCAACATTAAAAGAAAAAATTTAAACACTGACCAGATCGAGTATACGCTAAGGTCATTTAGTTTTTGCATATGACTTACTACATGTATAGAGTCACATCACATCAGATGTCAGCACTAGAATCCACTTAGAAATAAGCAGTAACAGTCACCCTCCAAGAGGGGACTTCCCTTGGCTAAATGCAAAGGAATAGAACAGAGCAGAAGAGACCATGACATATTTTACTTTGCAGATTATGTAATTACATTGTTTCATAAACCAGTCCTATTTTTGAACATCCCTTTCTAAAAATGACTCAGTAGAAGGTACAGCATCATTTGCTGCCTGCTGCTTATAATTCACAAGTGATTGCCAGATGTAAATTGGGTAATTAATCAGGCTTGAAGTGAGGTGATAGCGGAGCCCTCTATCCAAAAGCAAAGCTAATTTTTGGTGTTGAGGCTTTCTATTTTTTGCAGCTTGGGCAAATGCGAGCAGTGGGCGGCCACATGCACATGGTTCATCTCCTGTACAAGGCAGGCAGCTGACTTCCCGACAGGTGACAGCAGGTGAACCTGAGGATCTTGATGACATCCTACTCAGTCACAGTCACAGGCAGGAATGTGTCCTCCCCTTCCTTGGCGGAAAAAGGCAGTCTTTTCTAGAGAAAAATCTACACTCAGCAGGCACAGAGCCTGCTTCAGAGACCCTGGGAAAATGCACACCCCCGTGACCAGATTCAGGAGCATGCTCCAGCCCTGCACATCCTTGAAGGACAGTTGATCCTTTCCCATCATCCCTGCCATTCACCTTATAATCACAAAGCAATGATTTCTGAACCATGAAAATGTCCTTGATAGCTAAAGATTGAGGTAGAATTAAGTTCCTTATGGAGAGAAATTAATTTAGGCTCTGAAACTGTTTAAACAATCTAGATAGGAAACTCAGAGGATGAGCCCCTTGACTGGCTTGGAACCTGGTATTTAGATGTCTTTGCTGGCCAACCCTAGTTTTGCTGAGTCACTCTCTAATTCCCTACTCCCCATTGTATGACTTCAATGGATTTTCTCAATTTAACACTTAGAGAAAGATGAAAATATAAATAAAATATAGAGATGCAACTGTCATCTCTTAGCTTCTCATTTTAACTTTAGGGTGTATATTTTAATATTACTCTGAAAATAAGCAGCATAAAGGAAACAAAAATTGATCCATCTGAATTTATCATTATATCTAGTATATATCAGAACACTGTTTCAGTTGGTGTGATATAAAATTAAGAATGTTCAGTACAACAGCCAAATAAGTAAGAGCATAACAGACAGCATTGTGTCAGAATTCATAAAATGAAGAAAGAGGCATTATCACCTGAAAGTTATCAGTTTTTATCCAGGATTCCATTCTCCCTTCTTTTCGGCTGATTTTTGAACTCTGTTCTCTGTTTTTAAAAATGTTATTGAGAAAGAAGTAGCAACAAGACAGTTTCGAAACAGGTTAGTAGGACATTTTATAATAGCTAATACATTGTATATTGTTGTCTGTGTAGTACTCATAGTACAAAACACAGACATGATATCTTGTCTAAACACTATCAGTACAAATCTTTTTTCTCATTGAGCTAAAAGAAGTAGCTGCATATCTATGCTATTTTGTATATACATATACATATTTTTTCACTACAAAAATGGTCCTTCATTTACATCTCCCTTTTTTGTTTACTTTTGTCAGAGATGGGTATTCCATTGCCATTCATATATTGTAAGTACTTGAATTCAGCAAAGTAATCCAATATAGTGCAGTAGTCCATAATAGTAGTGGGTTATCTGTAGGACTAGCAATGTCAAAGGTTGTTGACTTGAGCCTTTTATAAGCTCAGCATATTAATATGGCTTTACTTTTTATACCTTATTTTTATACTTTTCTGCTGCATGGCTATGACCAAGATAAAGTGACCTATATAATAAGAAATGTAACTTTTGTATCTGATAAGGTCAGTCAAATCCCCTCAGGATGAAGCCTGTAACCCTGTACTGTACTTTGTAGATCCTTTGTCAGTGTCAGGATAAGTCGTGGCCTTTGCTTGATCAATTTGTTCTCTGTGAAAACCTGAGAGAACATTTTCTCTCCACGTGACTCTCCTTTGGCACACTCTGCATCATTGATCCTTTCCTCTGTGACCCCATAATCTCCTTGATCAGAAAATTTGAGCCAAAACTAAGTTACAGGATGTTACAGTACAGGTTCTCTTATGTCCTGAGTCCTCACTGACCTTGAAGGGATAGGGCCAAAATGTTGGCTGTCCTTGTACCCCTTCTTTTTCTCTAATTTTTTGGTCTGCAAACTTAAGTTGTTAACCCTCTAGAAGAGAAGCTTAATGATATTATTACCCTAAAACATAGGCTATTGATCTTAACATCAGTATCTCTCTGAATATCAAATGCCTTAGACATAACATGGAACAGGTATTTTCCATTAATCATTGATAGGCTAAGTTTTAAATCCATACAGAATGTGAAAAAAATTAGTAAAAAATAGAAATAAATAATTACCAATTTTTACACAGAAATTTATGCATCTAACCATATACAACATTGTAGCAGAACAGTCCTATGACCTTTTCTTCCTTGTCTCTTGTTTTCATTTTTAACTCTGTTCTCTATGAAACCTGTTTGCCTTGGCTGAAATTTAGGTCTAGTTAATCCCAAACTTACCATTAACTAAGAATTTGACTTAACATGAAATCTTGTAATGGACTCAGAAGAGGCACTTCCTTGGTTGGTTTCCAGAAATGCTACCCCTACCCCTGAGATGTTTTAGCTGAATTCATTCAGGGGAGGTCACATCACAGAAGCAGGGATTTATTCACATTCAGTCCTCTGTACTAATTGCCTGGGTCTGATGTGGAGGATCTGCTGGAGAGTGGTTTTGTTCTGGAATAAGTTACTTCCAAACCAGCTGTAAGCTATGACTGGATCCCTTTAAATCTCTGTGTGTGGTGTGGCTGTGGGTGTGGGTGTGTGTTCAAATAAAAATGACTAGAAGGTTTTCAGCTTAACATTTACGCATTTAACAGCAATTATCTCTGAGTAGTATCCACAGGGGCAGAAATTCTATTTTACTCATTGCTCAGCCTAGCACCTAATTTTCTTTGTACAAAAACAAATGACAGGGAATATATATTTGAATTCTTATTGTTGAGTTTCACTGTGTGTGTTTTCCATATTTCCTATTTTTTTTACAGTGAACATACATTTATAATGAAAAATAATCTAATTTTTATAGTACTTAACAACCTATTTCTTTCACTTGCAGGAACAAACTTGTCAACAGGTTTACCCAGAAATCAAGCTCCCAAGAGTTTGACTTTACATGTCCATTTCTTCCTTGCACTGCATGCTCATGCAATCATCTTTGCAAGCATTTCTGAGGAGGAGCAGGTGAGTTTATGAAAATTGGACCTGTGACACTGTGCACTTCCTCCTGAAGCACACAGGCAGGGTCTGAGCTGAGAGGATGGGGTTTCCTTCACGTTAAGAGAAGGGCTCCCACCTGAGGTCTATAGCACATAGCAAATAGACCCCAGAGGTCAGGTCCCCCTGGACATCTCTACTGAGAAAGATGGACTCTTTCAGATGGACCTCACACTCACAGGAGGAAAAGCAAGCTGCCTCTCAAGCAGAAAAGAGAAGTGATGCAAACTCCCTGACATGCCAGAGTCTTGATTGAGTCACTTGTGTGGACCAGTGACCACTTGATGACATCCTACTTCTATTTTTTTCCTTCAAGTGACTAAAATATTGCTTTTTGTGTTGCTTATACACAAGATAAATGTCATGTACTTATCTCTAGTTATTCCTGACTATATTTCAAATCTTGTTAAACCAAACAACTTAACCTAAAAAGTCAATGTTACATTCTCCAAGACTCTATGACTGGGAAGAGTATGCTGCACTAACTCAACTGGGTTTCCTCTCTATCCTTGACACAGGGTAGTCTTCTCAGCCTCTCATGTGGCCAGGATGGACAAAGATACAGTTCTGAGCAAATGTGCGGGGAGTTATGAGTTGTCCTGGTTGCTTCTCTTGTAGCAGGAAACTTGGAGGTATCAGGCTGAGTGGATGATGCCAGAGGACGGCAGAGACTGTCAGTTCAGCTTCCTGAGGTCTTGGAGCCCCCAGGCAGTTGACCTGCAGGGTTACACTGCATGCACTGTATGGAGTTAGGTCACCAAGATCTAGGGCACAACTTGTTATTACAGCATCATGTAACTTGTACTGACTACAATGCTCATAAACTTGTTGGGGTCATACTTATTTACATTCCAGAAGTGAAGAAAGCTCTTAAATGTAGGAGTCTATCTGTACCATATCCATGTATCTAGGGAATACTCTCTTTTGACTTAGGGATGTGAATTATGTCCTGTCCACTGTAAATAACTTAAATGATTGAATTCATTCACTTATTCAACAAGAAATCAATCACTGGTCAATATATTCTCTAAATGTTGCAAATTCATCACTTAATAGGTGGAACACATTTCTGCCCTCATGAAGGATCGATTCTGGAAACTTAGAATCCAGGCATAAAATAAAAAATGCATAGGTAGGTGAAATAGGTGCTTTGTCTGAAAGTTAAAAGTGCTATGAAGAAAAACAAAAAACTGGAAGGGGTTCAAACTTGAAGTCAAGAATGGAAGAGGGTGGCCATATTCTTGCTGTCTATGATGGAGTCTGGCACCTAGGCTAATGAGCAAGGGCCAGAGCGCTGGAGTATACTAACTGTCCCTGGATGAGTGCTAAGCTCCCCTTCAGTTCTTGCCATGGATTCATCCAGCATGTGTCTGTGAGCACATGGACTTGTTGACTTGCCCTACTTCCCCCATCACCTGGCACAGTAGAGATGACAGGTGCTGACCTCTGGAGAGAAATAGATCTGACTCCACTAGCTTATTCTCCAGACCCCTTCCCCATTGCTCACTGCCTGCTGCTTTTCTGCCCTGCTCTCTGAGCTCCTGCACATTGGTTCCATCTTTCTCTCCTAAGCTACCCTTGACCGCTGGTATTGAAGCAGCAGTTAGCTTTCAGTTCTTATCAAGGACACATCTCACTCTCCAAATCAGCAGTGTCCACTGCTGTCTACTTACCTGTTTGATCTTTTGAAGAAATCTTGCCCACTTTTAGAGCATGATACTTAGATAACTATGTTTAAAACCGCACAATCCCCTTTCTTTTCTTCCTTCCTCCTGCTCTCAGCCAGGTGAGGTAATTCAGCTAAAGATGAGCACTGGAGCTGAGCTAATCTTTAGGTTTGTGAGTATTAAAAAAGGTGAATCAAGACAACTAAATTCTCTGCATCCTAAATTTGGATGAGGGCTCTATTCAGGAGGTAAAGTGAATCCCTACTGAAAGGGTTCATGGACATATTTGAACTTTATGGTGCACAGTGTCCCAGGATGATCTCCTAGATTCCAAGCCCATTGTGTATGAATAGCTTTGCTCAGATTTTGCAGATGTAAATTGTAAAGTGAATTGATTTTTGAGTAGGGGAACTTGTCCTGAAAGAACCAGATGGAACCAGCTGAGCCCTTCAAAGGCATAGAGCTCTTCCTGATAAAGAAACTTCCACTGTAAAATAAACTGGAGATGAAGATAATTCTGCACTGCTGTTATGACCACGTGAAAAATCACAGGAGGGTCCTATATGGGCTGGGGGTGTCCCCTGAAGCCACCCAGCAAGGAAATAGCAACCTTAGTCCTATGACAGAAAGGAACTAGTGTCTGTCAGCAACCAGGATGTGCTTGGAAGCAGGCCCAAGTTCTGAGTGAGGACACAGTCTGCCATACTATGAGGTCAGCCTGCTGAGACCCTCAGCAGAGAGTTCAGCTGCTCTGTGTCTGTAGAAATGTGAGCTAGGAGACAGGTGCTTTGTAATGCTGATGCATTTGTGGTGATTCGTTATGCTACAAAGGACATGAATGCATGTTTCTGCAGCACTGTGTAGAACACAGCTTGCAGAGACAGAGCTGCAGGAGGATGACTAGAGTGATGCGGACAGGCAGGAGCACCTAGAATCAAAATGCTCCTATGCATTTGAAATTCACAGGAGAATGCCACTATTTCTGAACTCTGTTTTAAAGCACCCTGCAACTTGCCAGGGAGTGACTGCCCATAGGCAAGTCCTTCCCCCATCTCCAACATCTCGTACCCTGTCTTCCTGCCAACACAGGGTATGAGAACCTACTGATTCATAAACATCACCTATGAATGTTTCTTACTAGTAGCTTTCTTTTGGAGACAGGGACACCTAACAGTAATTCTTAATGCTATAGCCCATGACCACAGTCTAGGGATCTTCTACAAATATGCTTTCCAGCCTAGCCCTTCAGTGATTCTCATTCAACATGGTCCACAGGCATTTTTGTTTTGTTTTGGCTTGATTTTGGTTTTGGTTTACTCTTCCAGTGATTCTAATGTACAGTTATGGTTGAAAAGAGCCAAAACATAGTATCAACCTGAAGGATTTGAAGAACAAGAAATATTATAGAATTGATGTTTTCTTTCTTCTTCTAAGTTACTAATAAGGAAGCTATCATCATAGCAAACATTTCATTATATAAATGATTTCAGGTGGTTAATGAAGAAGCTACAGATCAAGGAACTATTTAATGGGCTAAGTGATGTCTTAGCTACTTTCCTCATGGGTGAGACAAAATATCTAACACCCAAAGTTAGGAGTGGAAATTCTGCTGGGGGTGGAGCAGTGCCAACGAAGTCAGGGGGCTGAGTTAGCAATCCCACACCCTTAATCCCAGCATCACACACTTTAGATCCAGCTGCCTGTGAAAAAAGCAATGCCTACACCTGCATCAGGCTTTGGAGGACAGCTAACCGCAAACCAGCATGTCCACCTGCTGGCCCCCGAAGACTCAGATACTTTCCTTTACACAAAACTCATTTACCAGATTCTGCCTTAGTTACTTTTCTCTTTGCTGAGACAAAATACCCAACACCCAATGTTAAGGGGAAAAGGTTTATTTAGCTTGCAGAAGTTGCAGTCCATAGTTGGCTGGCTCCAAGGTAGAGCAGCACATAACAGAGGGGTGCCACAGAAGAGAACAAGCCCCGGTGCCCTCAAGGTGGCAAAAGCATTGCAGGAGGAAAAGGAGCCTCTGCTACTGTATCCAGGCCCCGGGGTTGGAGTGGCACCAAAGCAGTCAGTGGGCCGAGCTAGTAATCACACACCCTCAACCCAAGAATGTCACAAACTAAATTCATCCACCTTTGAAAAAGCCCCACCTGTGACCACATAAGGCTTTGAGGGACATCTGAACAAAAGCCATAGCCGATGAGCTGCCTCACAATCAGTGTAGTTTTTTTTTTTTTTTTTTTTTTTCTTTTGCCAGTCATCTTTTATTGCTCTAGTTTGGTGTTCCCTAGGAGGTCCGGAAATATTCCAGGCAAGCACCGCACCCTGCCCCCGTGCACCAGTCCCTCAATCAATGTATTGTAAGCCCAATTTCAAATCCATCTTCATCCCAAGTCCTGCTTTCCATAAGGAACTATGAAGACCATACTGATCTCCCTCTGGATCAACCACTGTATTCTAGATATTATAATATTTTATTTTCAGAACTGGGGATTGAACTCACATCCTAGTGCTTACCAGGCAAGCACTTATTCTACTGAGCCATCTCCCTGGTCCTTAGATATTATAAACTATGTTTCTGACTTCATTTGAACTTCATGTTATGTGATATGGCAATAACTAATATCTTTCTGGTGAGAAAACTGACATTCAGAGTGAGCATGACCTTTAAGGAATGATTTAGAATATATGGACTGATTTTCTGACCCCATGTCCAGACTCCTGACGATGCCCACTCAATTGTAGTGACAGGAAACTCCAGAAGCAGCAGACTATTCTTGGAAAGGATATACTGTAGTTGAAATAAAGTAATAAAAAAGCAATATCTACAATTTCTCCAAATTTCTCCCCTATCCTTTGGGGTGCTAATAGAAATTCTTGATTTCCAGCTGTAACCTTCCCACCTGCAAGAGGCTGCATGTGCCTCCCAGTTTGCCCACAGTGACAATGCAGGCCCCAAGGCAGTGACCCAACATGGCACTATGTCCCAAAGCCTTATGAATGGACAGACACACTTTGCCCATGTAGGAACAGGAGTGAGGGCTCAAGAGCTCAAAACATTAGTCCAGAGCACTCTGAAAGGTATGAGATTTCCTATCTTTTTTTCTTTTCCTTCTTATTTATTTTCCTATTTCTCTTTCAAATATCCTATGATAAAATGGGAGAAAAATTGTAAGCTCCCGAACTCCACTTTTCTTAACATCATTTACTCAACTTCACTCCAAATAAACTCCTATTAGAGCAAATTCTCTCCATTTGCTGTTGCTACATCCACAGTAGCTATGTTTTACTAAATTTCTACAAATTGCTCCTGACAACAGAAAGATAAGAATTATTTCCCCTCTGTCCTCAAGATTCTCACATCTAGGGTGAAAAACTAATTACTGTGTTGTAATTACCTAACTTAAACATTATTGGAGAGGGGAGAAGCAACAGCTTTGCTTCACCGTAGACATCTTCAGCACACTGTAGTTCCGTTCTTCACAGGGAAGGGGTACATGGACACAGCCTGTCTTACCCCCGTTTTCATTCCCTCTTCTGCCCTTCCTATCCTTCTCCTGCTCTTGGTCACCTTCCATTTTGGAAAAGTTCTAGCTCTCTGTGCTCTATTACCTTTTATCCCATTGCCTGTACTTGGGTTTCTCCTATTAGTGAAACCAAATGGTACTCCAGCTTGCAAGTCTGATTTATTTCACTTACCATTCTAGAGCCCGGTGTGCATCTTAAGAAACACATCTGCATGGCTCTAGTTATCTTTCATTGGCTGACTGATCTCTGCAGTGCTAGGCAATGAACCGAAGGCCTCGAGCACTGTGCTAAGGGCTGGAGCCCTGGGCTATCCATCCATACTCTTGTCTTTAGCTTGATGGAGTCATCACCTGGAAGCTGCTACAGCATGGAAAGCCCACAAAATCTAGAATCCACATGTATAGTAATAGGAAGAAATAGAGAAAATATCAGGAGCCAAAGACAAGAGTTACTGCTGTGGTCTATAACCAGATGTCTTGAGTTTGTATTGCTCACACCTCTGAAATACTTTGGAGTATTAAAAGAGGTGACAGTTCATAGTTATCTTGAGAAAACAGACAGTTACTAATCCTTTCAAGAAAACTGAGACACAGAGTCCCCTTTGTACGAAATTAAGGAAAGAACCAAGCCTTTCCTCCCATTGTTTTTCAGACACTCAAGGTTATGTACATGGCCCTGTGCCCCCTACCCCCCCCCACTGAGAAACATTGAAATCAGTCCGTTCACACTGCTTGCTCCATTGCATATTTGGACGGTTCCTGACATTTACCGAGGGTATTCTGCCCAAGACTTTGTCCTTTGGGCCCTCGGCCTCTGCAGGCCCACTCTGCAGCTTCTGCTGGGCCTCAGTAAGCCTCCTTCCTGTCACATGAGAGCTAGGTCCAGTGGCAGCAGCAGAAACAAAGGTCTGAGGCACCCTGGAGAGGGTGGTATAAAGAACAGGGGCGTAGACTGCTCAGGAGGATTCCTAAGGCTGCTGCAGAAGGTGATTTAGGGAAGGAATGGGGCGCTCTGTCATGCTCAGCACACACAGACTTCCTCAGGGAGAAATTCCCCTGTAAGAAGAACACAGACGGACGCATGCCTCCTGCCAATGAAATATTAAACACGACAGGTGCGCTCCACACCAAGGCAGGGCTGCATGCACGTTGCGTGTGCAGTGCACAAAGTCCCTGGATGCCCCTCCCATGGAGGGAAGACTGGGAGCGGCTGGTCCTTCTGCAGCTCTGCGTAGCAGGTATTTGATCTTTGGAAAGACAATTTAAAGGCTTTTGGCTTTAAATTAAGAATCCATTAAGATAATAAAATGTTTTCTTCGACTTTATTGCTATTCTGCCTAAGGGATCCGTGGGGGAACACAGGATAAAAACTATGAGAGAAGGATTCTTGTTCCTATGGAAACAGATTCATTTATTTTTATGGGCTGATTTCTAATTCCTTTTTCTGGGCAAACCTTCCACTAAATTCTGATGGCGAGGAGATTATGCTCACTCAAACGATATTTTACTGCTCAGGGTGCATCTCCTGCTTATTTGGAGGAGAGGGTGATAGGGAAGGGGGTGCAATAAGTAGCCAAGGTGCATAAGGATGTCTTTCCAAAGGCTTGAGCGCAGCAGGAATAGCTCCGTGCATGATGCCAAGAGGCCATGTTGAGAATTAAAAGCAACATATGAAAATTCAGTTCTTTAATAATTATTAAAGGAGGACAAGGTGATACGTACCTGTCATTCCAGTAGTACTGGAGGCTGAGGAAGGAGGATCTCAAGTTCAAGCCTAACCTAGGCAACTTAGCAACTCAGCAGGACTTCGTTTCAAAGTGAAAAATAGACCAGTGAAGGTTTTGGGATGTAGCTCAGTGGAAGGTGTTGTGTTTCCAGCAGCACACAGAAAGTTACTAACTCAACATTGACCCTTACAAAATGCAAAAGACAGGGTGAGACAGAGGTCAACTTCACTACTGCATCAAATTTTATCTGCTATGTTAAGACAAGAGTCTGCTGACATAAGGCAACAATGCACAGCTATCAACACAAAGGTTAGCATTCCTTAGGATCCACAGTATGCTTCATGTCAATCATGTTTAACTACTCATTCCTATCTTTAGAGTTGCTATTCCAGAATAGAACGGCAGACTTTCTCTTCGAAGCGATGCTTTTGTGGATAAGCCACTGTCTCCCTCCAGCTACTGGGAAAGGGGCAGTGGTGGCGGATGGAAACATTTAGAAGCAGTGAGGTTTGTGCCTCAGCCTGCTGTTCTGTCACGCAACCCTCATCCTGAGATGTCCTAGGGATATAGACAGTGCCTTGATGACTTAATCTGCTTCAAGAGCCCAGTGTTTTTGTCTCTTTGCCTGTCAGTGGCTCGGGGCCTTGATATCCAAGTTGCAGGGTGATCCAAGGCACCAATGCACTGTGAGGATGGCCAGGGGCAGATCTTTGCCTCAGAACTTGCTCAGGGATCTCGGACGCACGTGGAACACAGCACACAGACTGGCAGGAGCGTCAGTCCGCGACCCGCCTAGTAAGGCTGACAGCACACCTGCCGCTCCTCATCCAGGAGATGCAGACAGCAGCACAGGGCCAGGACAGTCCCTGGAAACAGGTCACAGAAGTCGTGACTCAGCAGCTTGGGGTTCGGGTAAAGGTCAAGCCATGGTGCTTGCTGTGCACTGTGGGTGTGAGCAGGCCATGGGTGTGGTGAGAGCTTCTCCTGGGTGTGCCTAGTGTTCCTTAGGTTGGGTTCCTGCCCAGTTGCTAATACAGACATAAAACTACTTTAAGACTAGTTTTTTTGTTGTTGTTCTTGTTTTTTGTGGCCAACTACACCTTCTTTCGGGGCAGGGATCGCAAGGAATGTAGTGCTGGGATTTGAATCTCAGTCCCTGCTCTTTGCCTAAGTAGCCACTTTAGTCCACTGAGCTATCTCACAGGCCAAGACTAGGTTTTAGAATGTCCTAATGCTGTTGTCTCTCATCTCCATAGGCTCGACACTCAGGAGACATCCTGGAGATCGGGGCAACAGCACCACACGCTCTTCTTGGTGTCACACACGCAGCCGTGCGTGCCTCTGTCTCCCCACCTCTGCTAACACTGAAGCAGGACTCAAAGTTGAGAAAAAATAGGAGAAGACTAAGCAACTAGCCCTGGGATGGACGAGCGCATGATGTAATTCTGCCTTCCAAGGCTGCATCCCCAAAACCACACATACTATGGGTTTTGATAAAAGCATCCAAGTTAGAAATAAAAGCCAAAATATGCTCATGTAACAGAACTATGAAGCAAATATACATTAAAATCTTCATTTCCGGTCAATAACAGTGTTGAAAGATACGTGCAAGGCAGCATTCAGGAGAGGTGACAAATGCAGCGCTCCTGCCCTCAATTACTTCTCAGGCTAGTGGAGGACACAGCAGGACAGTGAGTCACTGGACAGAGGAAGAGGGAAGGGTGGGCCTGAGAGGGTGCGAGCATTCATACTTGAGCAGGTGCTAAGAAATATGGGAGGATGAGCAATTAAATAGTTTTCCAAATATTACTAAGTTAATGTGTTCACTCCTCACCATGGCCCCACCCAAAAACAATGAGAAGTCTACCGAGGATCCTTCCTTTCAAGCAAGCAAACACATTTACACATGTAGAGTTGCTGGTTATTTTTGCCTTTACAGTAAGAGGATAAAATATTTTGATTTATATCAATTTGCAAGCTGATTTTTCCCTTCAAAATACATCACAGAGCTGGGTGGGGTGTTGCATGCATGCATATACTCCTAGCTACTTTAAAGGCTGAGACAGGAGGACAGCAACGTCATAGCTAGCTTGGGCAACTTAGGAAGACTTTGTGTCAAGATTTTAGAAAAGGCTAGAGGTATAGGTCAGTGGTAGATACATCTCTCCAGCATAGGAGAGAGAGAGACAGAGACAGAGAGAAAGAGAGCTTTATGAAGCAAATCCTGCCTGAGGTCTTTAATCACAGTGACCTAGAAACTGCTATGTTAGCTCACAGCTATGGCATAGAAATGAGGTTCCAACCTCACATTCTTTTTGAAAAATTGTGTCCGTGTCAACTCTAAGCAACAGGATGATACCAAGAAGTCCAATATACCTCCTGCAAAATTATGTCAGGGTGTCACAGCTATCCGTGACAGTGCCCACCACTTCCACAGGACCACTTCAGCAACATGGCCAGAAAGATGAGGAAAGATCACCTCTCAGTTTCAGCTGCACCTCGCTGGCCCTTCTGACAGAAGTGTTGGCATTTACAGAGGAAAAGGCCCTATCACTCGCTGAGCAAACAAATGGCACATGCATGATCAAAGCTGGTTATATCAGTGCTGACAGAGACCATTCCTGAGACAAAAATCTTCCTCTCATCAGTTCTCCCTGGACAATGGCAATAGAGTCTTCACCAGCTGACTGTCAAAATCCTCCTGATGACAAGCCTCTGAAGTGGGTATATAATTATCCACATCGTGCACATGGTGACATCGGTCTGTGTTTGCAGAGGGGAACCAGGACAGGAAGTAACTTGGCATAAAAAAGCACACTGACGCGCACCTAAAATGTTCAGCCTCCAGGGAGCCCTTTCAGTTGCCCGTTTCCTCCTGCTTAGGTCTTTTGTTCACTAATCAAAATCTCCTCCTGTTGTCAGAGCTGTTTAGGGAGAAAGCAGTCCTGGGGAAAAGAATGGCCAGACTGTCACACACCAGTCCTGGATGGCAGGCCAGCCAGCTCTTCAGTCCTGACCCCCAGAATGCAGGTGATATGCAGGCACCGATGCTCTTCCACATGAAGGTGTCTAATCAGACAATGTTTGCACAACAGTGATAAAGGATACCATGGGAATTGCAAATTTGATGTGACTTTCAACCGTCATGCTTGCCTCTAGAGACCAGTAGGATTTCAACTGCCAAGGGTAAAAAACTCCCAGCCCTTTGTATTGGCTGAAAATTAATGTGGATTGACAAAATGCAATAGCACAGTAGACTGGCAGAGAGACTGTAATTGCAGTCCACAGCCAGGGCCAGTCTAGCCCTGAGGAGGAAATTATCATTTTGATTATATTCCAGAGGATCTATTTATGTGCACAGGTCTCTTGGTTGAGTCAGATGGAATATGTTCTGGATATAGAACACAAAATTTGGGTAAGAACAAATCCATTGGCCAAGAGCAATTTCGAAGTCACTCCTGTTTGAAGAAAAGCAGTTCTAGAGGTGGACAAAGACCTCCTTGTTAAACCACAGGTCATTTCTACTTGTACCTTGGCAGAGGCTTGAGCCCTTGTTTCAACAAAGAAAAGCCAGTGTTCTCCTCTCCACCTACTCACATCATCATACCTGAGTCTCCCTTTCCTCAGGCTTTCTTCAGGCAAGGCTCACCCTCCTGTCACCCAGGTGACAAACACTACCTCTATAAGAATGAGGAAGTGAATGGTTGGGGACAGGATCCACAACAGAGTGGAGAGACATTTGTGAAAAACAGCCAGCAACATGCCAGGCTTGGGATTCAAGTTCTACCTCTGCCACATCAAGCAGGACCAGGACCTTAGGCAGCTTACATCCTCTGTTTTCTGAGGTATAAACTATGGAAAATTACATCTGTTTTTAGGGTTTTGGTAAAAATTGGAAAGAAAATATATAAAGAAATAAATGGACCTAGATATGTACATGTTTAATGCCTCTGGTATTTGTAGCCACCATCAAAAGTAATAAGTATGTAGAAGATCCATCCAATCCCATAATAATGTGCCTGAGGAGTCAGGGGATACAGCTCAGTGACATAAGCACCTGTCTAGCAAGGGCAAGATTCTGAATTTGATTCCTGGTACCACCAAAAAAAAAGAAAAAAGAAAAGAAAAGCCAGAGTTGTTCATTCTGAAATCGTGTTAGTTTCTTTAATATTAAATAAAAAAAAGTCATTCAATAAATATTCTCTTTATTTTTTTCTGTAAAATCCACACCTATTTTTCCTATCAAGCAGCCTAGGTGATTACAGGGGTGGGTGTTCTTGGGGGTTAAGATTGGGTTATAACATAATTGCACCATGATCGGAGAAATTAGTAATTTGTTATTCCTGGCCCAGGGAGTCCACACCACTAAAGTTCATCCCTGTGGAAACACAAGCAGTAGGACTGTGGGGTCACAAAATCTCTGTGTGCTCTCTCATGAAATTCTGACCTCCAGTCTCGTCCAAGGGTGGCTTCCACCTAGGCTGCACTCAGGTTCCTGTTCAAAACTAACTTGGCTGGTTGTGACCTGAGGGCTGGAGTTAGGGAAGTCCCACAGGCAGTGGCTCTTGGAATGGAAAGAACTGGCAGGAGCTACCAGGCCCTCTTCATAGCCCACAGACATCTCTGTGGCGTGTGGTCTGGGCAGGTCCAGCTTTAGGCACATAGTGCTGAATGAATCACAAGCCATGTACTCTCATCAATACCACTAGCAAAGGAGGAGATCGGGCTGCACGGAAATGCGGGCCCCAAGCCCAAGGAGGTGAGACTGGGACTCAGTGGGAGTCACCCAGGCCATGGAGGCTGGGATGGAGACACAGAAGGAAGATGTATCCTTGCAGAAGGAGCCACACCCATGGTGAGTGGCAGGCTGCAGAGACGATGCAGTGTCCACCAGCCAGTGGCCAAAAGCCCAGGCTGGGGCCAGTGCCCATGCGTAGGGGAGCCAGGCCTTTGTACTGTGTGGGGGACCACCTGAGCAGCTCTTCTTGAAAGAAGAGCGACTGTCTCCATTTTGACTAACTCTGACCCTATTTCCTTGTATTGTTATGTACAGAGCTGGCTAAGACTTCTGTTTATCCTTCAATTGGTCTTAAGCAGTGTGTACTGGTCTAGCTGAGGTGCTGACCTGCTGCTCCTTAATGTAAGCCAGGTCAAGGCAGGATGGTAGAACTAATGCTCTATGCCACTAGCTGGGATTGAGCCTTGAGATAGAGGCTACAACTTCCTGGGGCTTGAAAGACTACATCAAAGCTGAAGCACCAGACTTCCCAAAACATTAAATACTATATAATGCATATGGCAGAGGTAAATTTAAGCCACCCACCAAGCTTAGCTCATAGTAGTCACCTACTTCCCACAATTCTCAGTCAATCCTCCTGAAGCCACTCCTCCACTGAATAAAACTGGGTGAGGTCCTGGGTTTCTCTCTTGGTTCCAGAAAGCCATCTTCGTGGCTGGACCTAGAGCCCCTCGACCCTCTGATGATTTAGTGTCTTCATTTTTGCCATGGGTTGCATGGAAAGTGGTAGATTGGAATCAAATTGATGGGATTCCAATAACGGAACTTTGGAATTACAAATATTGGTTTCTTGAACTGAGACGAGCATCAGGAAGAGTCTCTTACAGTACTGCAGTTGGACAGTGTTTTGCTCACATTCCAGCTCTGCAAAGCTCTCTATTCCCACTGCATGATTCTGAGAAGCTCTGAGTAAGTTCTTCTACTTTAGCATTTCAGTTTTTGTTTTCATACCTTACACAGGGTACTGAAATGTTTCCCTGCAGGAATTACGATGGAAGCAAAATTACATCATACTTAAAAGCCATCCCCATCTTCTGTACTGCCAAGTAAATAGAGGTCAGTGTGAGTTGTTACTGTTAATGTTAACAAAAACAACAGGAGGAAGGCAGCAGTCAGCTGGCAGGGGCAAGGGTAGGAGGAAGGTGGTTCCTGGAAACAGAGCTCGGCTGAGTCTAGAAGGCAAGGGAAGCAGGAGAGGAAATACGCACCCCAGCCCCAGGTGATATTGGCACTGACATGATCGCATGAGACTGCCCTGGGGCTCCTCACTACTGTGATTCACACTTGGGGGCTAGGGATGGACATGCCCAGACTGGGCCACTGAAGTAAGGGGATGAGACACAGGCTCAGGCGGCCCACTGCATCTCAACACAAAGACTTCTATTTGGCAGGGAAGCTCCCTTACTGTGGAGGACTGTCCCTGACATTATAAGACATTTAGCATCCTTTGTTCCTCCTGCTGTACTCCAGCGATCTCTTCTTTCTGACAACTTTTCTAGAGACTCTCTGAGTATGGCACTACCCACCTTTGGGACCCACTACACATGCATCCTAATGGTAGGTACTTTGAATTTAAATGCATCTGTTCTTCAAGCAGAGTGGTGAGCTCTTAGCCTGGCATAGATTCAGGAGCGAGCACCATGAAAGGGAGTGCTCTAGCACATTGTAAATTCAGAGTGATACATATAGAAAAATCCAAAATCAATCAGTGCTATTCATGTGACTTGTACCTTTCTACCCTATATTCACCCAGAAAGACAAAATAACCTCATCAAGGACAGCATGTTCTCATTTCTGATGTAGTAATAACCAATTCTATAGCTCTGACATACACACACAGAGAAAGAGGCAGAAGTTGGTACAAATTATGTAAATGACATAATTATAGATGTCTTTCAGAAGTGTCAGCAAATTAATCTCTCAGACTATTTCACCACATTATGCAGGATCTAGTTTCAGAGAAAACAAAACCTACAGTGATTGCACAGAGACGACTTTGAGGCTGGTCAGATTCTCTTAGGGGTCTTGTTGGGTTCACAGAAACTGCATTTCCCCATCTGTCCCCTTCCATCTCCCTACAAGGAAAGCACTGCAGTGAGGGTCATCAAAGGCCCTGAGAGGGATCTGTGGACCCAGGTCCCCTCTGGGATTGCTGTCCACTGCCTCCTTGCTTCCAAATTATCCTTTGCTTCAGCACCACCCTGAGACCAGGCAGCTTGGACGTCAGATCCTTCTGGCACCTGGGAGTATAGACTAACCCTGCCCAAGCCTGCTGCTCCCCTGCCACGCACTTCCCACAGGCACCAGGGCCCTGAAAGGTCTCTGTCCCACAAACCTGCCTCCTCTCTGAGCTTCTGGTCCTTACCGTGTAGCTGAGCATCTCAGGTGGGGCCTGGCAGCAAGCAATCAGCCCTTCTGGTCCTAACCACTAGTCACTTGAAGTTTGCTGGTTTACAAAAAGCTTGTGTTTTAACTCTAGGGGAGAGAAACAATGTATGTTTCGCAAAGGATTTTGAGATCATCAGAATAAAAAGACAACACTCTAGGAGTTATATCAAAATCCACAGGGATAACCCTAAAGAGAGAACTGAGAAACGGAACCAGTCACAAAACCCACTGCTGTCCTGCCCGAATCTGCCCTCAGGGATGGTGCCAAGCAAAGACATGCTTGGAAAATGGTGATAGGGAGCAGTGTGAGGAAGGGCTTCAAGCCTGGTCTCTGATGTCTGCTAGCTTTCTTTTCTTTTTCAGAAAAATAAACACAAATCACAATAATTTTGTTGCTAGCAATTTTCCTATGTGAAATACGGAATAAAGCCTAAATTAGACCAAGCAATTTTTATAGGTAATACTATATAATTTAAAAAACATAAATGTGATATAAGACAGTTGCAACATCATGTCCTATGAGATTTTCTAGACTTATGCTGTTTTCTGAAATAATAAAGCAATAAAAAGTTACCCTTTAACAAGGATGCCAAAGTATTTTAGTGTGAAAGAACAGTTTTTGTCACTAAGTGCTGTGTATCTTAGTAGATACACAGTAGATAAAAATTAATTTCAAATATATCATAGCCTTAAATGTAAGAATTAATACTATAGAACTCTCGTAAGAAAGCATAGGAATAACTTTCCCTTCCTTTTGTTACAGTCTTCTTACACACAATGCTCAAAGAAGCACCCACCAAAGAAAGAAGAGATAAATTGTACTTCAACAGAATTAAAAACTTTTGGGTTACAAAGAACACCATCAAGAAAGAAAAATAGAAACCAGGAGTGCTGGCACATGCCTGTAATCCCAGTACTGGGGAGGCTGAGACAGGAGGATCACTATGAGTCAAAACAAACAAACAACAGCAAACAAAGATCAAATAAAGTAAAATGATGGTCCATGGAATGAAAAAAAATGTGTCCATTGATTTGTAATTTGCTTCAAAATATAAAAAGAATACTTGTATCTTAAAATTAAAAACACAGAGGAAGAGCCAGGGAGATAGTCCAGTAGAATAAGCACTTGCCTAGCAAGCACAGGATCCTGAATTCTATCTCTGGTACTGCAAAAACAAATAAAAAAATAAACATCACAGAGGATCCCATTTAAAGGGGGCAAAAGGTTTGAACAGACACTTCTTGAAATACAGTCTTCACATGTCTCTAGGTAGTGTAGGCTGCGCCCCAACATGGATCCTCCTGCTTCAGTCAACCTCCTGGAGCACTAGATTACAGATGTACACCACCTCTCTGGCTAGAGCCAAAATTACTTAGTAGTGATGAATTGTTCTCATGTTTAAACATTTTTTAAAGAATGTAACTGGGCCTTAAGGTTGTTACTAATTCATAATAATTAGTACATGATGTATTAAATTGTTGAGAATTTCTTTAGTTATATTTTCTCTTTTCTACTTGAATTTCTAAGGCTTTACTTTGTGTGTGTGTGTGTGTGTGTGTGTGTGTGTGTGTGTGTGTGTGTGTGTGCATGCATTAATATTATTTGATTATGAAGTACCCACATAGTGAATTCTATAATGGTTCTTGCTTTATCAGATAGCATTCATTGGGAAGTATTTGTATATTTTACTATGTGATTAGGTGTATACTAATGTATAACTAAATCAGTCTTCTAAAAATCTGAATGTCATGCTATTGAGTAAATGATAGTATTCTCACCTTGTAGATACTCTTTTTCCTCATTTCATGCTTTCATTCAAAAAGAGGATATACTTCTGAAAAAATGAAGCCCCACAAATAGTTGCTAAGAACATAAAAAATGTTCCACATTACTAAAGTTATTAGAAAGACATAAACTGAAACTACAATGAGGCACCATATGACACACACAAGCCAAACAGCCTTGCCCTGCCCTAAGCCAGCTGTGTCACCTTTAGGAAATGATTGAACTCAGTTTCTTGATCTGTAAAGTGGAGAGTGTGGGAGCCCGCAGCTGATGGATCAGTGTGGAGTAAACACGTTAGTAGGTCCTAAACACTGAGAACTGACAGGAACAGAAACACCATGAAAGTGACTTCTATTGTTAGTTTTCAAAACACTTATTTTAATACCAGTTTGAATTTCTTTTATTTTAAATTTATTTATTTTTTGTATTCTAGGGAAGGGTCTACAGGGTGTTCAGGGTCTCACTACTAGATCGGACTTGTAGTGATCCACCTATTTACAGCCTCCCAAGAGCTGGGATTTCAGGGGTGAGCCTCCACGCCCAGTCTCAGTTGCCGTCTCAGTGCAACCCGGGGGCAGGGCCGGCATGGCAGGCTGGATGATTTTCTTTTATTTTTTATTTATTTATTTTTTTATCTGTTTTTTTCTGGGTTTTATTTATTTTTTTATTTTATTTTTTAAATTTTTGTTCTATTGAAGTACAAATATCAATGAGATAGTTTTAAGATAACTTGACAAGATGGATTTGATAAATTAATACATTGCAAACTTTTCATAATGCTTTGGTATCATAGAAGGTGCATATTTGATATTATACTTACAGACATTGTTATACTGTATGTCTCATATCAGTAAATAAGGAGAGTGTAGCTGTTTGTGAATCTTATTTTTTATACCTGAATTACATCAAAGATTCAATAATTAATACTTTCTACCTTGATATTTTCCTAGTGGTTGTCCATAGTACTAGAAGCTGACATAATATCCTGTCCAACCACCATTAGTGCAAATCTTGTCTCTCATAGAATTATGTAGAAGCACAGAGTTATCTATCCCAACTGGACTGTCCATAGACACACATCATGATTCTTCCTTTCTATACCCCTTCCTTTGTCTACACCTGTCAGAGATGGGCACTCCATTGTCATTCAACTAACTTAGGTGCTTGAACTCGACAACACAGTCCTACACAGTCCAGCATTCCACAACAATAGTGACTTATCCGAAGAAGTTGTCAACCATAGCCATTTACAGCTCAACTTAATATTATGGCCCCGCGATGTATACTTCATTTCTATACTTTTAGGCTGGATGGTTAAGACCTACATAGAGCAAGACTTATATACCAACACATGTACTTTATGTTTCTTATGAGGTCAGTGAAGTCCCCTCATGGTTTATCTTGTAATCCTGTACCTTACTCTGTAGATCCTTTGTCTGTGTCATCCATGTGGATGAGTCATGGCCAAAGCTTGACCAGTTTGCTCTCTGTGAGAGCCTGAGAAACAGTTTTCTCTCCATGTGACTCTCCCCAGGCACACTATAGAACATCAGTCTCTTTCCTCTGTGGCTCCATAATCTCCTTGTTCAGAAAATTTGGAGCTCGACTGAGTACAAATTACCAAAACTGAATCAAGAAGATATAACAACTATCGATAAGCCAACAACAGGCAATGAAATACGAAATGTAATAAAAAGCCTACCGACAAAGAAAAGTCCAGGTCCTGATGGATTCACAGCTGAATTCTACAAGAATTTATAGAAGATATAATCCCTACACTCCACAAACTCTTCAACTAAATTGAAAAGGGAACAGTCCCCCCAAAATCATTTCTGGAGGCAAGTATAATACTGATTCCAAAACCAGGGAAAGACACAACCAAAAAGGAGAACTACAGGCCAATCTCCTTCATGAACACAGATGCAAAAATACTCAACAAAATTCTAGCAAATAGAATACAGCATATCATCAAGAAGATCATACACCAAGACCAGGTAGGATTCATCCCAGGGATGCAAGGATGGTTCAATATTCAAAAATCTATAAATGTAATACACTATATTAATAGACTGAAATCTAAAAACCACATGATCATCTCAATTGATGCAGAGAAAGCCTTTGACAAAGTCCAACACTCATTCATGTTCAAGATCCTACAGAAAATTGGAATAGATGGACTCTATCTTAACTTGGTAAAAGCCATCTATGACAACCCAAAAGCTCATATAATCTTAAATGGGGAAAAACTAAAATCTTTTAGTCTTAAATCAGGTACAAGACAAGGATGTCCTCTATCACCCCTCCTATTCAATATAGTCTTGGAATCCTTAGCAACAGCCTTTAGAAAAGAGGGAGAAATAAAGGGAATAAGAATAGGTAAAGAAGAAGTTAAATTATCACTATTTGCAGATGACATGATACTTCACTTGGAAGACCCCAAAAATTTCACCAAGAAACTACTAGAACTGATAGGGAAATTCAGTAGCATAGCAGGATACTAAATCAATACTCAAAAGTCAATAGCATTCCTCTACACAGATAACAAGCACACTGAAAGGGAAACTATAGAAACAATACCTTTCACAATAGCACTGCGGAAAATGAAATACCTTGGGATTCACTTAATCAAGGAAGTCAAAGATCTTTTCATGGAAAATCAGATGCAAAAATACTCAACAAAATTCTAGCAAATAGAATACAGCATATCATGAAGAAGATCATACACCAAGACCAGGTAGGATTCATCCCTGGGATGCAAGGATGGATCAATATTCAAAAAGAAAAGAGATTATAGAGGATTTCAGAAAATGGAAAGATATTCCATGCTCCTGGATAGGAAGAACCAACATCATGAAGATGGCCATACTCCCAAAATTGCTGTACAGATTTAATGCAATCCCTATCAAACTGCCACCAACATACCTCCCAGACCTAGAGAAATCATTCCTAAAGTTTATTTGGAACTACGAGTGACCTAGAATAGCAAAGGCAATCTTGGCCAATCAAGACAAGGCAGGAGGCATCACAATCCCTGACTTGAAATTATACTACAAAGCCACTGTGATAAAATCAACATGGTATTGGCAACAAAATAGACCTGAGGATCAGTGGAATAGATTAGAAGCTGCAGAGGCATCTACAAACACACTCAGCCATCTGATCTTCGACAAAGGGGATAAACAAGCTCACTGCAAGAAAGATAGCCTCTTTAACAAATGGTTCTGGAAAGCATGTCTTTCTACATGCCAAAAACTAAAACTTGACCCAGCTCTATCACCATGCACTAAGTTAAAGTCAAAGTGGATTAAAGATCTAAACATTAAAACAGAAACACTCAATCTCCTGGAAGAGAAAATAGGAGGAACTCTTGAAGACAAAGGGATAGGTAAAGAGTTCATGAACAAACATATATTCGCATAGGAAGCACTTGAAAGAATCAACAACCGGGATCAATTCTCCTTAAGGAGCTTCTGCATGTCAAAAGAAATTGTCAACAGAGTGAAAAGACAACCCACAAACTTTGAAAAAATCCTAACTAATAGCAGTCAGACAGAGGTCTACTGTCTAGAATATATAAAGAACTAAGATATAACAGGGCCCTCAAATTTAAAGACCCAATTCAGAAATGGGCATCTGAGATGAATACACACTTCTCAGAGGACAAAATTAAAGAAGCAAATAAATATATGAAAAAATCCTCCACATCGCTAGCCATCCATGAAATGCAAATAAAAACAACACTGAGATACCATCTCACTCCCGAAAGAATGGCTATCATAAGGAAATCAACCAACAACAAATGTTGGAGAGGTTGTGGGGAAAAGGGAACACTTCTCCACTACTGGTGGGAATGTAGACTGGTACAACCATTGTGGAGGTCAGTGTGGAGACTCCTCAAAACAGTAGGACTAGAAATCTCATTCAAGCTGGCTATCCTCCTACTGGGAATTTTCCCAAAGGAACTAAAATCATTGTATCATAGTGATATATGTGTACCTATGTTTATAGCAGTGCAATGTGTGATAGCGAAATCTTGAAAACAACCAAGATGTCCATCACATGAGGAATGGTTGAAAAAGATGTGGTATTTCTATATAATGGAGTATTACTCAGCTGTTAAGAATGATAAGTTTGAAGCATTTATACTGAAGTGGATGCTACTTGAACATATACTCATAAATGAAACAAACCAGGCACACATGTGTAAATATCATATAGTCTCCCTAGTATAAGAAGCGAAAAGCAGAAATTCAAATAGAAACATAGAACAACAACTAAAATCAATTGAGTCCGATAAGGCAAAGTGAATGGCATATGCTGCAGGATACTAACCAGCTTTTCTTCTGTATGGTTAACAACCTAAGTTCACAGATCAAAGTTGGAGAAATAGAAGAGCCACAAGGCCAGCCAACATTTTGGCCCTAGCCTTTCAAGGTCAGCGAAGACTCAGGACATAGCAGAACCTGTACTGCAACATCATGATTTTGTTTTAAATAAGAACCCTCATTTACATTCATTGGACATTAGATTTCCTTATGTTTATCTACAGGACAAGTAAGGTGCCATCTTAGTTTAGGAATTAAGGAACTCCTACAATCACAGTGCAGACACAGAGGCTGGTCATCGCATGTCCAGGTGCCTGGCAGGGTTGCTTGAGTGATCTTTGAATTGCAGCTTGTGCTTTTGGGGAAGGCTAGAATACTGTATATGGTACTTCTCAAAACTGCTGATTTTCTATGTATTTTGTCTGGAAAATATTAAAGACATATGCATCATGAACAAATGCTTTCCTGCGAGCCCCATGACTTATGAAATGTTAGCCTTGTTGTATGGATGGGAAACGTTTCTGTTTAGAGAGGTTGTGTTCTTTACCCAAAGCCCAAGGAGATCTGATCACTTTAGATCCCTGGCCTGAATCCAAAGTGTATGCTCTGAATCAGCATCTCATATTGGCTACAGGAGTAAGAATCAAGACTGCTTCTATTCAGTACCTGCTCTGTGCCAGGCGCTTTTCCTGCATGAGCTCATTTGTTCTTCCTCATCCCCTGTGAGGCTGATGTCATATCTCTCCAATGAATGCACAGTTTAAAGGAGAGGTAAGTGTTGTGCAGGCCAGCATGGTGGAAACTGAGTAGAGCTGGTGTAGGAGCCCAGGTTCCCCCCTCAGTACCCAGGCTCCCTCCTCACTACCCAGGTTCTCCCCTCAGTACCCATGCTACCTGTTGTCTGTTGTCTGTCCTTGCCACAGGGTTCTCAGGGATGAATCTAGAGCACCTCTGGGATTTGCCCTGCCCCTTCCATTCCCATGGACAGAGCATCTGCCTGGTGCCCTGATGATGTGTGCCAAGATGCCTGCATCCATTCCTGGAAAGCTCCTTCCCATGAGCTTCACCCTCTCTCCAACACACAACCTCTAGCTTCCTTTCTTCCCAAGACACAATATTCTTCCTCAGTTAGGAATACACACTGCCTGTGGAATGATCCCCAAGTTCTTACCTGTGGTGGCCTCTAGAATCCATCCCCTGCATTGGCTCTTGTGTGGTCTGAGGATTCCTCAACAGCTCTCTGTGTTAGGAACTTGGTCTCCAGTGCTACTGTATAGGTGAGTGGTATCTTCAAGCCACAGATCACTGGGCATGCGCTTGGGAAGGCCTGTAGAGCCTGGTCTGTCTATCTGCCTGTCTCCCTCTTTCTCTGACTTCTTATTTAGCAATACAAACTTTTACACACACACATGGTCACACACACACATGGTCACACACACACACACACACACACACACACACACACCAGCTGCCCTTAACAGAAGCCAAATCAACATGCCTTCCACCACCACCATCCTATTCAACCTTATACACTAAACCTCACAAAAGTGAGTAAAATAATCCTCCTTTTCTCTGTAGGTAACCTGTGCCAGGCATTTTCTTATGGTGATGGAAAACTGAGTAATATACCTCTAACTCTGGCTCTATACTGGAATCACACACTGGACTTCTAACAGTTGTGTTGCTCAGAGTATACTGTGGACCAATAAAGTCAGGATTGTCAAGACAGCAACCCAGGCACTGGTGTTTTAAAATCTGCCTAGGTGATTCTAATGTGTAACCAAGATTGAAAAGTACTGAGAAATGCCAAGAAACTCCACAGGTTCAATTTCCCTCATGCCGAATGCTCTAATCTCTTCACTGCCGTTCATTTCCATCCCCTTCTCCCAGCATCCTAAGCCTCTGCTTAGACTGTGCAGAGACAAGGTTTTTTCCTTCTTTCCTTCCTTCCTTCCTTCCTTCCTTCCTTCCTTCCTTCCTTCCTTCCTTCCTTCCTTCCTCCCTCCCTCCATCCCTCCTTCCTTCCTCCCTCTCTCCCTCTTTCCTTCCCTCCCTCCTTCCCTTCCCTTCCTTTTCTTCCTTCCTTCCTTCCTTCCTTCCTTCTTTCCTTCCTTCCTTCCTTCCTTCCTTCCTTCCTTCCTTCCTTCCTTCCTTCCTTCCTTCCTTCCTTCCTCCCTCTATCCTTCCCTCCCTCCTTCCCTTCCCTTCCTTTTCTTCCTTCCTTCCTTCCTTCCTTCTTTCCTTCCTTCTGTAATTCAAGCCTCCTGCCTGTTAAACCTTGTCCCTCTGGCCACTGCAGAAACATCTCCAAGACATGATGACCTTGGAACAAAGTGAATCTACACGTACATTTGTTGTCCAGGTAGTGTACCTGGGTGTGCAGTAATATAGTGCTTTTTCTCAATCTCTAACCATAAGTATTGATCTGTAGTTTTTCCAACAGTGTAAAACTTTACTGCCAAGCTATTTTTTCCTATACAATTTCTTATTCTATTAATGCCTCTTTTCCTGATTGCTTGGTAGCATGCAACCATGGCAATCTGATTTGCATATTTGTTTTCTCTTTTTGAAACCTTGCCTGCCCACCCTTGTCCTGGAGGCCTCTGAAGCTTCACTTTCACTCCTTCCACTTTCGCTCCTCCACACTGAGGTCTCGAAATTCCTTGCCTTCCAACCTCACAAAAGCCTGCTCCATTCATTATTCAAGGCTTCCTTCTTTCTTGATTCATCTATGGTTCTCTCACTGGACAGAACTAGAGGTGCTGTCCTCTGCGTTCCTGCTGGTCTGTAGTTATCCCAGTCACCCAGAGTTTATCCCATTGGCTCAGAGCTGTTGGCCTCTGCTGACGCCAAGCATGAGAGAATGGTACATGTGCACATTATAAAATAGTGGATCATTCAAATGTGAAACAAGACTTCAAACTCTATACGTTCTGAATGAGTAGAAAATGATGTGCTATTACTGTGCAAGTCTACTTCTTCAGTTCAGAATGTCCATGGGTGGGGACTGGCCTTTCCAAGCCCCACCCCATGTCTCACACACGTATTAGTTTGTGTGCAAGTCACCTGTGTAGGTATATCCTGGCTTCCTTTCCACACAAAATGCTTAGAAAGGACCTAGTGGACAGGCCAGGTGCACGGTGCGTCCCCTGCCCTTGAAGTCCAACTCTAATCAGTGACAGAGACCATGGTTCTGGCAGCATAGCAAATGGGAAGCATGGTGCCTTCTGCAGGACACACGGGCACAGAGTCTTTATTTTTTAATTACAAATTTAAAACAACCTTGCAATTGTAAATTTTTAAAAAATGATTAAGAGAAGCTGTGATAAATAGGAATTCCACACTCAGGAGGATCTTATCATCAAGGGGTTCCAGAACCCACCTGTGAGAAATACTCTTTCTATGTAGGGGAAAGTTACTTGCATATGTCAAACTCAAACTGAGCAGTTGCTCTGTAAGCATGGGCCAGCTGAATTTTCTGGTCTTGAAGGTGCCACTCTCCCTGTCTGCACTAACACACGAGGGTGGTGAGGGACCAATAGATGCAGTGCACGCCTCTGAGCCTCCTGAAACACTCTTGGTCAGGAATTCAAAGACATATAAATCACTGCCCAATCAATTTATATTTTATAAATAAAAAACTCAGTTTCCTGCCCTAATTTTTTTTATCTTTTATTTATTCATTTGGTACAGGGTCTCCCAAGCAGCTCGAACTCATAGTGATCTTCCTGTCTCCGCCTCCCCAGCACTGGGATTACACGTATGCGCCATCATGCTTGGTTTTGGTGACCAGCACTGTGGTACCAGGGGTTGAACGCGGGTCCTTGTGCTTGCCAGGCAGGTGCTTAGACCACTGAGCTATCTCCTCAGCTCCAGTTTTCTACTCTAAGGTCCCCTCAAAATACCCTAGAACAGGATTCCAAGTTTCCTTTTCAAAGTGCGCCACCAGCAAATGTGAAGATTTTAGAAAAATAGTTCCAATCACTCTCTCATCTCAGCGTGATGAATTTTTCCCGTTTTATCAAAGATCTGATAATTGAGGCCCAGGTTTCATCTCAGCAAGCTCTCACACCGTGTGCCTTGCCTACATTCTTGCTGCAGTTTTCACCAAGTTTGTCCAGACTGACAAATATTTGATAATGAAAATGGATGCGCATGGACTGAGGTAGTGTAAAGCAGGAGGGTGTGGAGAGGGAGGAATAGAAGCCCAGGAGAGGTGGGGTGTGGATTTGTCTGGAAATGGATAAATTTTGAATACCTGGACAAGAGAAAATGATTCCAGCTAGGAAGGATGCAAGGATTCAGGAGAAAATGGAAAGAGGCCACACCAAGGGGCAGGCATGGCCGGCTGCCTACTGGTAGTGCATGACTTATGTTCCTTTGTCTAATTCTTATGTGAAGTTCTCCACCTCAGGTCCTCAAAATGTGGATATAACTGTATTTGTGCTTTCAAAGGGGGTAAGTTGAATTAAGCCCATGAGCCAGGCATGGTGCTGCCTGTAATCCCAGCACTTGAGAGGCTGAGACAGGGAGATCACTGCAAGTTTGCATCCAACCTGGGTTACAAAGTGAGTTCAAGTCCAGCCTGAACTGCGTAGTGAAACCCTATCTCAAAAAGACAGAGAGAGAGAGAGAGAGAGAGAGAGAGAGAGAGAGAGAGAGAGAAAGGAGGACATTAGGATGGTCCCCATTCTAATCTGATGGTGTCTTTATAAGGAGGTACAAAAGAATGAGCATGTGATGTAGAGTAAGAAGATGATAAATACCTACAAGCCAAGGAGAGGAGTCTTAGATAAAACCAGCCCTGCTGCCGCCTTGATCTTAACTTCTCTCACACAGCAAGTTAGAAAACTTGCTTTGTGTTTTTCAGCCCGTTCAACCTGTGGTGTCTTGCCCCAGCAGCCCAGACAGAGGGATCTACCACCACACAGCCCCCTCCCTCTCTCCTGCCTGGAGAGCCCCCTCCCACACAGAGCCCCCACTTGCCTTTGCACTTAGAGGTGGACAGCGGAGCATGCCTCCCCCTGAAGGGTGAAGCGATGAAGGGCTCTGTGGAGGGCTTCCTCTGTGGCACATAAGGAGCAGCTCACAGGGAAAGACCTCTTAGCCCCAAGGCCCAGGAAAGCTGCACCCCTGGACCTCACCATGACCACTTGCATACCTGGGGGGACAAAGAAAGTGATAGAGAATCTGCCCCAGTGCCTTAACAATACTAAGATGTTGAGCCAACCCTGAGCCTGCCCTCCTTCCACTTCTTGTCCTACAAGACCTATCGCATAAGGCTGAATTTGATAGGGTCACTGATTGCCGTGTCTCAGAAGGACAAGGAATTGCTCCATGGGAAAGATCAAGCTAGTGAAACCAGTGAGACTCAGACATTGGAGAAAGATTTTTGCATGTTTTGTAGACAGTAATGTAGGAACGTGAGGAAAAGAGAGATGAAGACAAATTGTGGTTTTCTAACTAGACACCTATAAAGAACATGGTCATCTTTTTCCTATGCAAAAGAGACCTTAGCGTTTCCAAGAGCCATCCCTTGAGTTTCCTAAGTGGATTAGCAAGGGACTGGCTTGCTCAGAGGAGGGGTTGTTCTCAGGACTCCTGCCCAGAACTGGCCGTGGGGGAGAGATTAAAAGGAGACGTGGGCAGGAATCCCATCGGCAGGGCTGTCAGAGCCGTGTTGACCGCCGCTGTTACAGTAGATGCATTGACATCAGACCTCACAACACGGAGCAGTACTGGGAAGATATTTGGGTGGGCTGTTAACATCCGGTGCCACTTCTACAATAATTCCGATAAAATTTTTTGAGTTGAACATCTTGTAAACATTGTTTCTGTAAGCTTTCCAGTGATGGTCTCACACTGATGTGTGCACCTAAGTCTACCACTGACCTTAGACAAGCCACTTGATGCCTCTGCCTTTCAGGGTTCTCCACAATAGGAGGGGTTTTGGCTACAGCAGTGGCCTGCTTTCCTTCTTTCTTTTTCTTCTTTTCTTTCTTTCTTCTCTGTTTTCTTTTTCCTCAGCATCAGAACTCTGTTTTTGAAGTAGATAATGATCAAATACTAAATATCTAGCTATAGAAGCAGTACCCCTAGAAATTCACAGCATATGGCATGATTAGTGTCAGTTAGGCCTGGTGGTAAGTACTCTTCTAATTTTAATTTTTTTTTTTTTTTTTTTTTTTTTTCAGAATGGAGGATTGAACTCAGGCCCTTGTGCTTGCCAGGGAAGAACTTATTCCACTGAGTCATCTTCCCAGCCCCTTTAATTCTTAATAGTACCATAAAATTGGAAGTTGTATTGTCATCTCCATTCTACAGATGAAGAATCTGAGACACAAAGAGAAATGTACCCAAGGCAACAAAGTTGGGACCTCGTGGTGGCTCGTAACCCGCATGCTAAATAGAGTCTGGTTTGTACCTGCACAGGAGAGTGCTCGTGTTCATGCCTGTGCGTGGTGGAGGAGGGGGCAGGTGAGCTTGGTGCCTTCCCTCCAGCGACTAAGAGAGCCTGTGTGGCTCCCTGAAGGAACCCTGGAATCCCAGAATGAAAGCCTGCTCATCTTCTCCCTCCATCTCCAAAGCAGTAACTTTTACAGGGCAGGCAGAAAAGCAGGAATTTGTATGGGCAAGGGGTGACTGATACAGCTGAGAATAAAACAGAATATTGTCCCATTTTATGTCTAATTTTCAATGGCAGACTTCAGTTTTTTAAAAAATTTAATTAGGATTTTTTGTTTAATAATTACAAGTTCTAAATGTTACAACAGAAATAATCCATTAGAAGATAAGTAAAACTCTCAAAACATAGGTATAGTTAAGGGCTTTCCAAATAGAACTCCAAGAGCATGAGAACTAATACTAAGAATCAATGAATGGGGCCATACAAAGGCTAAAAGCTTCGGAACACCACAGGTGGCAACTGACAGAGTGGAGAATCAAGCCACAGAATGGGAAATCATTTTGTCAACTGCTCCTCACAAGACTGAGGAGAATATGAGCACTCAAAAAAAAAAAAAATTGGATCCTCAAAATAAAAGACCCAAGTGAAAAACAAGCTACTGAAATGAGTAGACACTTCTCAGAAGTACACCTGAGTTATAAACACACAGAAAAAACATTCTACATAGCTGGCCCTTAGAGAAATGAAAATTACAACTACACTGAGATACCATTTTATCCCAGACAGAATGACTAGCATAGAAAAAATCTAGTAATAACAAATGCTCGTGAAGTTGTGGGAGAATAGAAACTCTTTCACAGTGTTGGTGGAATGTAAACTAACTAGTACAACCACTATGGAAATCTATGGAGATTCCTTAAAAAATGAAAAATACATACTCTATTTGACTCATATTCTCTTTCTTTAACTTTTGTTAAAGTTATTATATTGCGAGGATACATGCATACATACCCATCTGACAGCAGCTAGATCTTGGCAGCAGTGCATATATTCATCAACAGATAAGTGGGCAGAGAAAATATGCTATTAATACACAATGGAGCATTATTCTTCCATAAAGAAGGATAAATTTGAGGCATTTGTATGCAAATGAGTGTGACTTGAGAACATAATGTTAAGTGAAATAAGATTAAATAGCACATGATTTTTCTTATATGAAAAGATATATGGATACACACACACACACACATATGTTGCTCTCTACATATAATAACTATTTTTTTGGCAGAACTGGGGATTGAACTCAGGGTCTTGTGCTTGCCAGGGAAGCACTTATTCAGATGACTGAATCATCTCCCTGGCCCCCTCTATTTTATTATTTTATATATTTACCTACCTACCTACCTACCTCACTATATATATACATTTATACATTTTCTGGGATAAAATTATATATATATATATATATATATATATATATATATATATATATATATATATATATTTCCACAGAGAGAGAGAGAGAGAGCAAAAGCAAAATAGAAGAGAGACCGAGGAGGTATGGAAAATCTCAAACAATTCCCCACCAAAATATTTTAAGATCATTGTTATAAATCAGATGCACACATGTAAGTATGGCATAGTTTCTGTGGTATGAGAAATCGAAGAGTAAGTAAGGCGCAAAGTGTGTAATCGGTACAATGAAACAGGAAGAAATGGTTCAAAAGAAAGAGGACTGGGAAGGGGGAGAGGAAAGAAGATGAAACAAAAGTAGCTGAAAGGATGTGAAGGCTTTGGAAAGGAGAAAAAAAACGATGAACCAGGATCCATCATGTACAGGCACAAATTCCCTATGACAAATGTGATCACTGTATCTAAATTGTACCAGTAAACTTTAGCAAAAAATTTTGAGTAAGATAAATGTTAACTTATTGTGTTACAGTACTAGTCTCTTTTTCTTCATCAAAAAGAAGTATTGTCTCTCCATTTGTTTTTTTCTTATGAGAGGGTCCTTTCTGTCGATGACTCACACTCTGAGTACAATCCACAGTACGCTAACCACTGTTATTCTCTGCTTTCTCGTGGGGTTCTGTTTTGTGTTTTCATAAAAGTATAATCAAAGTTTTCTGCATTTTCTTTGCTAATATCTATTTGCATTGCATCAAAATAAAAAATACACTAAATAAAATAAAATGTAAGAATCAGTTGAAGACTGCACACATACACATCTGCAAGATGCTAAGAAACATGGTGATGTAGCTCTTTAGATCTCTAATGTTTAATTTTCCTGGTTCTGCCATCTGCTTATTTTCTTTCTGAATGTTTTCCAATTTTAGTACACAATGGCACATAATTCTTCTAATGATCTGTTAATTAATTAATTAATTAATTACCTTTTGGAGACAGGGTTTCCTTATGTAGTCTAGGCTGGCCTTGAACTCACTGTATGGCCCAGGTGGGCTTGCACTTTCAGTGACCCTCCTGCCTCAGCCTCCTAAATACCGGGATTACAGGAGTGTACCATCATGCATGGCCTGATATATTTATTCTTTAAACTTCATTTCTCTTTAGTGCATGCCTATCCTACATACATTTCTGCTCATTTTCTCCACTCATTGTGACAAGTATGGTGTGCCATACAGCCTGACTTGGACTGGCCCATAAGATGCATATCCATGTGGCCCATCGACCCCTGGTTGACGTGAGGGTTAAAACCATCGTTAAGAGTTAGCACTTGTTGTATCGGTACTCTGTGGTAAAACAACAAAGGAGGTCAGCATGTGGAGTGCATGTGCCTGACTCCCACTCCTCTACCACATGCCAGGGAGCGCTGCTGCAAGGGGTCTTCTCTGAGCTGCAGCTGGACAGCAACATCCCCTGAGCACACCAATCGCCCAGCTACACATTCCTAAGAAGCACACACCTGCTGATATGGGAGCTGGACTCCCTCGGCCACCGTGGATAAAAATATAAGCTCCCAGGGGACAGGAGCCTTGCCTCCTCACCCTCTGTGTGTTTAACACTGAACATTGAGTAGCACTCCATAAATACCAGCTCTGCACTGGTCTATACCCAGCAGTCCACATGTGTCTGGGGCCTGTGCCCCATGTCACGACTTCCAATCTAGAAACTAGAAAAGCTACCTATTTTCCTGGTTTGCCCAGTTCTGAGGATGAAATTTCTCCTCCTGACTGTATAAAGCTGTCTAACAAGCAATCTCTGTGAGGAGCAGATGCCTGGAGCTTCTGCAGGCAAATTGTTTGTAGTCTTTCCCTCAAATTGACCTGAGTGAAACTGGATTTCAGAGCTAAAGGGATGGGAATCCTAACTTCTAGATGCCTGAGCAGTTTTGTGGGGACCCTGGTGTTCCTTGCATCCCATCCTTCAAAATGCTGTGAACACACACACAGAATTCCCTGACTGAGGGAAAGACTACAAGAATCCCAGGACTCAGGATAAGATCCCTGGAGTGCTTGAGCCACAGAAACCATCCTGTCTCCAAGACTGCTTACTGAGCAAGACAAATACAGTCCATTAATCAAAACCACCATGATATTTCCTGATACCTCTAGCATGAGGTATTCCTTCTGATAAGCATTTTGAAAAAAATCTACGAAACCTAGTTTTTAATCCATAAAATAGGTCCTAAGGATATCGGGCTTCTGAATTAGACATAGTGTACAAGTTTATGTACAGGACCTCAAAACAAGAAAGGTAATTTTTTAGTATAACCAATGCCCACTCAATCATTGGGAATACTTAATATTTAGAAAGTACTTGTGCTTCATCTGAAATCAGATTGAATCAAACATTCTTTAGTTGTGTTTATTTAATCTGAAAACTCCTCACGGATAAGACAAACACCTAAAAGAAGCAGAAAGGGCATTTCAAGCCAAGAATCTGATTCAGCAAACAAAGCCACTCCCAACAGGAGATAACACCAGTAATAACAACTTTAGTTGTACAGCCCTTCAGTCTTCAGCAAACTTTCATAGCTATGACTCATTCAGCAAACAGTAAACAACACTTAATTCTAACAAGGTATTTACCCAAGTCAGTACAGTTGCCAATCATAGGATTTCAAACCTGATTCTTCTCTTCTGCTGCCCAGGTTAGCCCCAGATCATGACAGGTTAGGCTCTCAAACTTTGGTGTGTGTCACAGGCTCCTGCAGGATGTCATAATCTGTGGTCGGGCCCAAGTGTCTATGACATTGAGCCTTCTAGTCTTGGGGAACCACATGTTGGAAACCACTGCAAAACAGCACTTCTCTGACAGGACAAAGTCAGCAAATACCTTCCTTCTTTCCAAGAAGAGAAAAACCTAGGCTATCTTAAACAGGGGACTGGAGTTCTGTTTGTAAAAGTAAAACCTTAGAAACAATTTAAATGTCCATCTGTAGAGGGACAAGAAAATAAGATGAGCAGATACTTCTGACAACAGATTCATTGCAAAGCCAACTGAGACCTCTGTTTCTTTGAGTCATGCTATTCAGTGCTGGGAAGTGGAGGGCTATGGAAATGCCATTCAGGGAACATGGTGCCTCAGGCTCTACCCTCGTGAGCACCGGTTGCCATCTGTGGGTATACATGCTGACCAGTGGGGTTTTACTACAGCATACGAGGAGATACAGGGGCTGCACATGCATGCAGTGTGTGTGTATGCATGTGCATGTGTGTGTGTGTGTGTGTGCATGTGCACGCGCATGCGCGTGTGCACGTGTGTGTGTGTGTGTGTTCACAGTATTTTGAAGGATGGGGTGTAAGGAATGTCAGGGACCCCACAAAACTGCTCAGGCATCTAGAAGTTAGGATTTCCATCCTTTCAGCTCTAAAAGTCAGTTTCCCTCAGGTCAATGGAGAAAGCCAAGGGCTGACGAGACAGCTCAGTGGTCTAAAGCTCAGGCTCAGGCAAGCATAGGCAAGCTCAAGGGTAGGGACTGCAGCCCTGCCCCAGGGCTGGCTGAGTCCAATTAAAAAAAAAAAAAAAAAAAAAAAAAAAAAGCCAAAGGATGGCTTCCTTCAGAGTCCATCATATTCTTTCCCTTTCTTTGCCTCTTTTCTTGCCTCCCTCATTCTCCCACATCAACTACCACACAGACCTAAACTAGAAACTCAGAAGAGGGCCAATTGCGAAGCAGCCAAGTGTGGCTGGCAAACCACAGGCCAGCCTGGGGTGGGAAGGAGGGTGTGGGGGGAGCAAAGAGAGAGCTATTTATTCTTCAAGGCTCTGACTGGCAATTTCACTGTCTGTGTGAGCAGCAGCAGGGAGCCCTAAAATCAAGCCATTCATCCTACCGACCTGGCCATATTCTGGGGGCCTTCCTGGGAGGGCTCAGCCTGAAAGCCTCTTGGGATCCTCCAACACTCCCTAGCCAAGTCCAGGCCCTCCAGCTCACAGGAATTGCAGCATCTCACTACCCTCCATACTTCTTTTTAATATTTTTATTAAAAGCATAGCTATTAGCACATTAATTATTCAGTTTAATGGGATTCCCTGTGTGCTTTCCACACATGCAAATACCATGTACTGACAGTGGCCATCCACTTTTCTTCTACCCTCTCCACCTCCCCGCTCTCCCCAGGCCCTTGTCTCCCTTTGTAGTCACCCATAGCCCCTCTTTACTTTCACGCCCCCCTCCACATAGGAGAACAAACATGCAACATTTGTCTTTCTGCCAGGTTTCTTTCATTTGACATGATGCCTTCCCAGTCCTTTTTTTCCTGTGAATGACAGGATTTCATTCCACTTTGTGACTGAGTCATACTGCTTTATGTGCATGCACCAGTTTTTCTTTATCTGCTCATCCACTGGTGGGCACCCAGTCTGCTTCTGCATCTCTGCTGTGTTGCATGAGGCTGCGATGAAGATGGATGCACAGGCATCCCTCTGGTATGCAGACTTCACTGCCTTTGGATCTATTCACAGGAGTGGCTAGGTCATATGCCAGTTCTGTTCTGTTGGTTTTTTCAAAGCACCTCCATCCTGACTTTCGTAGTACTTATACTAATTTGCATTCCCACCAACTTTACATAAGAGTTCTTTTTTCTCTATATCTTTGCCACTATTTATTATTCTAGGTTTTTGTTTTTTGTAAAAGCCATTCCAGCTGGGATGTGATAGAATCTCATTGTAGTTCTGATTTGCATTTCCCTGATAGCTAAGGACACTGGGCATTTTTCATGTGTTTATTGTTTATTTGTACTTCTCTTTCTTGAGATGTGTCCATTCATATCATTTACCCAGTTTTAAATTGAATTAGTTACTTCCTTGTTAAGTTTTTTAAAAATACATTCTGGACATTAATCCATTTAATCATTACTTCTTCATTGTCCAAATAGGGTAAAAAGCCTATTTGGACAATGAAAATAAGTGGCTTCCTTTTTAAAATTTCAAAAAACCATAACACTGAAGTAAATTACAAAGAAGAATATATAAGCAAGCACTCATAGTCCTATCACCCATGTTATGGTTTGTGTCAAGATGTCCCCCCATAGCCTCATGAAACCATGGGCCTGGCTAAAATTTTTGTTCTAAAACTTTTGATTGATTCGCAGCCCAGTGCTAGGGTTATGGGTGTGAGTGCTCCACCCTTCCAGGGGCTGGTCACCTCCACAGAGTACAAAAGGAGGGAAAGAGGCTTGCTGTGCTCCTCCCCTTTTCGTTTTGCTGTTTTCCACCACCACGAGTTGCTGCCCTGTGCCCTGTGCCACTCTGCCTTGGAGCCAACTGAGTATGGACTGAAGCCTCCACTAACTGTGGGCTAAACAAGCCTTTCCTTCCTTCATTTTGGATGTCAGGCATCTTCTCCTAGAAACAAGAGAAAGGCAACCAAGACAACCCATATGTAGCAACTGCTAGCATTTGATTATACTTTGTCCAGTTTTTAATCTTTGGCTTTTATAGAATTATATGACAGATGGTGTATAATGAAACATCTTGATCAGCTACCCGTCTCTTTCCCCAATCCTTCCCAGACAGCAAATATGAATTGAGTAGGACTCTTTCATTGTATTTATAAAAATGTTAAATATGTGACATGCATACATAAAACACAGTATTATTTTTGCTCTTGTGTTAATATAAGTAATTCACATGCTCTTATTCAACACAGTGCTTCTGAGATTTACCAGTTGATTTAGATCATTGCTTTCAACCACACATTCATTTACCAATTCCTTCAGAAATGAACCATTAGTTTGTAATTTCTTATTCTAACAAACAATGCTGCAAGGCCAGGCATGGTGGCACTTGTCAGTCATCCTGGCACTCAGCTGGCTAAGACAGGAGGATTGCTAGGACTTTGAGGTCACCGTGGACTACAAAGTGAGTTGAAGGCCAGCCTCAGCTATATAGTGAAACTCCATCTTAAAAAAAAAAGGCGAAAAGCAGAATACAAACCCCCAAAATCAATGCTGCAGTATCTATCCCATCACATGACTTAGTGTATATATATCAGGGTTCCTACTGGGTATATGTGAATACAGGGAATGACCTTTTAATGGCCTATCTATTTAACAGCTGTTCTGATTTTGGATGCAGGACCCTGTCAGTGCCGCCTTCTGGTGGCTTGTTCTGTGATAAAGCACTGTTTGCTGATTGTACTGTCCAGTACTGTAGTTTAATGCTCTATTATGTGCTACATTGCTGCATGGCATCACGTACTACACCCATCAAGTTGGAGTTTTCTTTGACCATTTCTTTGCTCTGAATGTTGTAACATTCATGCAATATATATAGGACTGGCAACGGCAGAAGTTGTTGACTTGAGCTTTTTACAGCTCAGTATATTAATATGGCTTAACTTTTTATACCTTGTTTTCATACTTTTCTGCTGGATGGTTAAGACCAAGACAAAGCAAGACGTATTAACAAGAAATGTAACTTTTGTATCTGACAATATACAAATCTTCATTTAGCAACCAATTCAATTAATGACCTAGTTGCAGAACCTATACTGGGTAGTTAAATGAAAAATGTCTATAAGTGTTGAACTAATAACGCAAGAATGTTCTGCTTCACCATCTTGAGAAATCTGGACATTGTCAGACTTCTTAATTTGTGCCAATTTTATCAAATACAACAAAAAAAAATGCTTCAGCAATATTTTAACATATTTTCTTCCAAATAATTGAGGTTGATGTCTGGTTCAGTTTCCTTCTCTATGACTTGTCTGTTCACGTCATTTGCCCATTATTTCTCTACATGTTTGTCTTTTGCCTGCCAATTTATAGAAATTTTTCATGTGTAATGTTATGAATATACAGGGTCAGCCAAACAGCTTAGGGGATTATAGCGCCTGCAAGTAGGCACAGGGATCGGGGGTTTGATTGCAGGGCCTGCTGTGCTGGCGCTGCCCTGGGGGGCACGATGAGACAGCAATTGAGACTGAGTGTGGTGGCGCGTGCCTGTAATCCCAGCTCTTGGGAGGCTGTAAACAGGTGGATCCCTATGAGTCCAACCTAGCAGTGAGACCCTGAGCACCCTGTAGACCCTTCCCTAAAAATGCATGCACACATGCATGTGTGTGTGCGCGCACACACACACACAATAAATGACAACAGACTTTCTCTGCTATTTCCCAATATTGCTAATACTTTAGGCTTTCATGTGATTTACAAGCAACTTATTGCTAGCTGGAGCAGTGAAAAGAAGCAGTGCCTTGGACCTGGTATTGCCACCAGCAATCCTTCCGTGGACCAGGAGATGAAGGAAGGGCCACTCAAAATCAGCACTGTGCCTGGGGAGCTGGCACGTACAGTGCGCCTGACACCACTCATCCAGTTCTTGCTGTGCCACAGATCAACGTGCTTGCTCAGGTGCTTCTTTTTGCAGATATCAAAAGCTTCCCCGAACGTGTTCAGGGAGGCATTTCCCATCAGAACTTCTTTGGGATGCTGTTAAATGGGCAGGCATTTTTGTCATGCAGGACTATGTGAGCCCTACAAATATACTTTCTTTTGTTTCATTATTATCTTTATTTCTTAAAGAATACAAAATAGCAATAAAAAGCAGCATTAGAAATGACACAAAATTTCACTAAATGAAGTAATAGGAACTCAACAGTGGTTGCTGTATTGCAGGATGTTATCTTCAAATTAGTTCCTTAGGTTACCTGTAAAGTCGGTTTAAAACAACAACAAAAATGTTATAAGAAATTGAAACGAAAAAAATAAGATTAAAAAGATTAAGCATTAACCGCTCCATTCAAAAGACCAGCAGATACCAGCAGTACAATTATCCAAATTACCCTGCATATACACATAAATATGTCTTTTCCCTCCTTTGTTTTGTCCTTTTCCTCATCTCAGTTTTTCCTTCCCATTGAACAAATTCTTTCACAGTATCTGTTGTACCTTCCTGATTGTATTTACTCTTTCAGGTTCTCACACTAGTGAGAAAATACAATGTTTGCACATGTTTTCACTTAATACAATACTCTCTAGTCTCTAGTTGCATCCATTTATCTATAAAAGCCTCAAATTTATCTTTTTTATAGCTGAGTAATACTCCATCATGTAAAAGCACCACATCTTTTTTATCCATTCCTAAATTGATGGCATTTGAGTTGTTTCAAAGATTTAGCTATGACAAATTGTGCTGCTATAAACATGGGTGCCAATACATTACTATGGTATGATGTTTTCAGTTCTTTTGGAAAAATACCTAGGACGGGAATAGCTGGCTTGAATGGGACCTCCATTCTTAGCTTTTTGAAGGATCTCCACACTGATTTCCATAGTGGTTATACCAGCCTGAACTCTTACCAACAGTGGAGAAGGGTTCCTTTGTCCCCACAGCCTCTCCAGCATTTGTTATTGATTGTCTTCTTGATCAAGGCCATTCTTTCTGGTATAAGATAGAATTTCAGTGTTTTTTTTTATTTTACTTTTGTTTTCTTGAAGCACAAAAATTGATGAGACAGTTTGTCAAGATACCTTGACAAGATGGATTTCATAAATTAATACATTGCAAACTGTTTTCATAATGTTTTGGTGTCATAGAAGGTGTATACATAATATTATACTTACAGACATTATTATACTGTATGTCTCTTATCAGTAAATTAAGAGACTGTAGCTGTTTGGTTATCTTATTTTTTATACCTGAATTACATCAAAGATTCAATAATTAATACTTTCTAGCTTGTTATTTTCCTAGTGGTTGTCCATGGTACTAGAAGCCGACATAATATCCTGTCCAACCACCATTAGTGCAAATCTTGCCTCTCATAGAATTATGTAGAAGCACAGCGTTATCTATCCCAACTGTACTGTCTATACACACACATCATGATTTTTTCTTTCTACACCCCTTTCTTTGTGTACACCTGTCAAAAGTGGGCACTCCATTGACATTCAACTAACTTAGGTGCTTGAACTCGACACCACAATCCAACACAGTCCAGCATTCTACAACCATAGTGAGTTATCTGAAGAAATTGTCGACAGTAGCCATTTACAGCTCAGCTTAATATTATGGCCTCACAATGTATACTTCATTTTTATACTTTTCTGCTGGATGGTTAAAACCTAGGTAGATCAAGACTTATATACCAACACATGAACTTTATATTTCCTATGTGGTCAGTGAAGTCCTCTCAGGGTTTATCTTGTAGTCCTGTACATTATTCTGTAGTCCCTTTGTCTGTGTCATCCATGTGGATGAGTCACGGCCAATGCTTGACCAGTTTGCTCTCTGAGAGCCTGAGAGAACGTTTTCTCTCCATGTGACCCTCCCCAGGCACACTATAGAACTTCAATCTCTTTCCTCTGTGGTTCCATAATCTCCTTGTTCAGAAAATTTGGAGCTCACCTGAGTTTCATGATGTTGCAGTACAGGTTCTCCTATGTCCTGAGTCTTCGCTGACCTTGAAAGGCTAGGGCCAAAATGTTGACTGGCCTTGTGGCTCTTCTATTTCTCCAACTTTCATCTGTGAACTTAGGTTGTTAACCATCCAGAAGAAAAGCTGATTAGTATCCTGCAGCATATGCCATTCACTTTGTCTTATCTGACTCAATTGATTTTAGTTGTTTTTGTATGTTTCCATTTATATTTCTGCTTTTCGCTTCTTATACTAGGGAGACTATACGATATTTACATGTGTGTGTCTGGTTTATCTCACTTATGAGTATATGTTCAAGTGGCATCCACTTCAGTATAAATGCTTCAAACTTATCATTCTTAACAGCTGAGTAACACTTCATTATATAGAAATACCACATCTTTTTCAACCATTCCTCATGTGATGGACCTCTTGGTTGTTTCCAAGATTTTGCTATCACACATTGCGCTACTATAAACATAGGTACACATATATCACTATGATACAATGATTTCAATTCCTTTGGGAAAATTCCCAGTAGGGGGATAGCTGGCTTGAATGAGATTTCTAGTCCTACTGTTTTGAGGAGTCTCCACACTGACCTCCACAATGGTTGTACCAGTCTACGTTCCCACCAGCAGTGGAGAAGTGTTCCCTTTTCCCCACAACCTCTCCAACATTTCTTGTTGGTTGATTTCCTTATGATAGCCATTCTTTCAGGAGTGAGATGGTATCTCAGTGTTGTTTTTGTTTGCATTTCATGGATGGCTAGCGATGTGGAGCATTTTTTCATATATTTATTTGCTTCTTTAATTTTG
>PVKA01007998.1:0-74983 GCA_004027165.1 Ctenomys sociabilis
TAAAGTACATGTGTTGGTATATAAGTTTGGATCTACCTAGGTCTTAACCATCCAGCAGAAAAGCATAAATGTATAAAAATGAAGTATACATCGTGAGCCCATAATATTAAGCTGAGCTGTAAATGGATATGGTCGACAATTTCTTTGAATAACTCCCTATGGTTGCAGAATGCTGGACTGTGTTGGATTGTGGTGTCGACTTCAAGAACCTAAGGTAGTTGAATGTCAATGGAGTGCCCACTTTTGACAGGTGTAGACAAAGGAAGGGTTATAGAAAGAAAAAATCAGGATGTGTGTGTATAGACAGTACAGTTGGGATAGATAACGCTGTGCTTCTACGTAAGTTTTGTACAATTTAATTTTTGTTTATTTTGGTATGACTTTTTTAATTTCTTGTGCAAAAGGTTCATTTTTCTCAGAAATGTGGTATTATAAGTTGAACTAAATTCAGAAATTTTAAATATTTAAATATTTATTGCCTACTCCTTTCTACTTTGAGAATTCTAATTATATGAATATAAAAAACAAAAGGAGTAGTTAATGCTTACAATTTTTGTTTTTACTCGACTTTTTTCCTCTCTTGAATTTTTTATAACTTCTTAGTTATTGTTTTTTTTTTAAATACTGAATTTACACGTTTATCTGGTAATCTGAAAAACTAATTTGCACAAAGCATCATGTAATACAGCAACCATTGTTGGATTCCTATTACTTTGATTAGTGAAATCTTGCGTCATGTATAATGCTGTTTTCTTCTATCACTATTTTGTATTCTTTAAAAATAATAATAAAAAGTACAAAAAAATAAATAAATTTACTGTCCTGGAGTTTCCAGCCTGCCAGCAAGCAAGCCTGACATGGAACCTCCGGCCACTTGGTGATAAGTTGACTGTGATATCCCACATACATATGAAATATGAGAACAGTTTTTATCAGAGTAAAAACATGTATTTGTGGTATAGATTTGTTTCTCTAAAACACAGAATCACAACGCTGTTATTTGAGTTCAAAGTTTTTTTGGGTTTTTTTGGTGGTACTGGAAATTGAACTCAGGACTTTGTGCTTGCCAGGCAAGTGCTTATTCTACTGAGACCTACCATGCCCTAAACACTGTTATTTCAAATCTTACAGAATATCCAATCAATTGGCACATTATAGCACATAGAATTGCATTAGACAAGACTATAATCCCAGGACTCAGGAGGCTGAGGCAGGAATGGTCACTGAGAGCTCAAAGCCAACCTGGGCTACAAAGTGAGTTTAAGGCCAGCCTGAACTGCATAGTAAGATCTTGTCTCAAAAAAGACAAAAAATTACATTAGAGTAGGGCATTTGTTTTATAATGAAGAAGACACAGAAATTGGTGTATGATGATGTGATCTACTAGAATACACCACAACCCCAAAAACTGCTATTTTAAATGAGTAATGGACTTGCCTGCTACAAGACAGCTGCAGTACCAACTCAAAACCAATAATCTATGTGGGTTGGGACCCTTTCTTCAGAATGAAATGTATCCATTAAATGAAAACTGTTTACGTGGTGTGTATTCTCAGTTTAAAAAACAGAAATAGAAGCAGGAAGAACCATCACTATGACTGACACAGTGACCTACCTCTGTAGTTCTGGACTTGTTAGAGTTAAAGGTACTGGCCCTGCAGGGAAACTCATACTACCGTAAAGTTTCTCAATCTCATGACCATTGATATATTGGGCAGGATATATCCTTGTTATGGAAGTTGTTCTGTGCATTATAGTATATTTAAAATCATCCCGGATTTCTATCCATTGGATGCTAGGAGTACACATCTAATTGTGACAAATATGTCTCCACATATTGACATAAGATCCTCAGGTGGGCAAAAGTATTCCATTGTTCCTACCACTGGAGAAAAAAAAGTTCATATGAATTATAATTTGTGACTGACAACTGGATATTTTGATCTTCTGTGCAGGAGCAAGGTGATAAAAATGACCATCTTTACTTGGTAAAATGAACCCAGGGTTTGTCAAGAGGTAGAGCTGCAGGGTTGGGGAGATGGCTCAGTGTAATAAGCACTTTCCTGGCAAGTGCAAGGGCCTGAGTTCAATCTCTGATTCCACAAAAAAGATGTAGAGCTGCTTTTATACAATGAAACAAGGAGAAATTGTAAGGCTGTCAAGAAGTCTTTGAGCATAAGCAGCTGCTAAGTTGGCTGGCTACTGTGTCAGAGATTTGGCTAGCTAGGTGACAACAAGCCCAATCAAATATATATAGTATGTTACTTTCATGGGCAGCCTAAGCAAGATCATCATAGTGTCAGCTCCCTACATCCTTAATCTCACAAAACAACTATGTCAGATGACAGATGATATGACTGATAGGTCATTCTGTTATTGACGAGCCAATTCTAGACTGCAACTAAACAGTGTCATAGCCTGCAACTGTATTATAAAAAGGTCAAGATAGATAGTTCCATGCTTCACTGAAAATAGATAGGCTAATCAGCTAATCAGAACCTGATTTGGCCTTCCTTCAATACCAAAGGGAACCTGATGAGAAATATCCTTGTGAGAACTCCTTACAAGATTCATTTTTTGACATATTGTTGAAAGGGTATTTTGCCAAAACTGATATATTCTAATTTAGCATTGCATACATAAATATATGCAAAGTTGTTAGTGTTCCATGGTTGAACTGTTTCCCTACAGAAGTGTACATAAACCCACTTAAATATTTTTGAGCCAGTCTCACTGTGTGGTGCAGGCTGGCTCCAAACTCAGCCTCCTACGTGCTACTACAGGTCTGCACCAGCATGCCTGGATCCATTTGACTATTTCTAGGTATTACCTTTCCCAGTTCTGACTATAAATAGCCAAATAACCCAATCATGGATATAATGATGGATAATCAGACCCCTAAAGGAGAAACTCCTGGGTCATCCCACTAGTTAGGCCCCTGAGGCAACAGAGATGCTAATTTATAATAGTGGAGAAAAAAAATGCTATCAGTTGGGAACCACAGGCTAACTTCTCTAACTTTGTAGTTTGTTTATTCATTTGTTTGTTTAAATACTAGGATCCCAGAGTCTCATGCATACTAGGCAAGCGCTCTATCTCTGAGCCCCATCCACAGCACTTACTAATGGTTTTAATTTATAACATTCATTTCCCATTTCTAAATTTCTCCTCAGAAGAAAAATCCCTTTCTACAGTCCTGTAGATAAGTTCTCCAGCTAGAGAGAAGTGTATATTGTGATAGAAATACACATAAGGGAGCCAGGTCCCACTTCAAAGAAGAACATGCTGCTTATCTCTGGAGAGGGACACTCAGCAGACAGGATAGAGTTGTTAGCTTCTTCAGGGTGTATGTCAGCTGCCAAGTCTTTCCCTAAGTTACACCCTTCCTAACCATATCTAGCAACAGTGATTTTGATGTGCATGACTGTTAATTATGGTAGGTTAACCCGAACTGAACCCATCCTCAGTGACAGGGAGGACCCAAGCTCCTCTGAGAATAAGAACAGCCAAGTTCATAACAGCAAAGCAAGTGTGCAAGCCTCTCCAGGAGAATCAACAGCACACCTTCCTCCCCTCCAGTTCTCCTTTTTATGCTGTTGGCAACAATCCCCAGGTGAGCCTTGTACACCCAGAATCATGCTGATCAGTTCAGCTGGGTGGTACAAGTTGCCTATTAGTTAATGCACCACAGAGGGTGAGCCATATCTTCATTCCTGAAGGTTCTAGGCCACTGTTATTCTGCCTCAATTCGGTTGTTGTACTTTCCCATTGACCTCAATAACAGCATTGTAATACTGGAAGAATTCCTAAATTTCAGATAGAATTGGAAACCCTGTTGGAAACTGGACTAGAGCCCATGCATGATTCATTCTGGCAAAAATAATTTGTCTATACTTTGCATATGGCCTGAGACTTTGTGGCAGACTGGAACTGATGGTCATGGAGTCATTAATCTGGCAAAGGAAATTTCACAGCAGCCCAACATTCAGACTGTGACATCAGTACTATAGTTGACTTTAATCACATACAGTAAAAATGAGCAGAAAAAAATGAGACATAAGTAACTTCAGATCTTTGTAGTATAGTTGGAAAAGAAGCACCTATACTGATTGGGACCAAGAAGAGTATGGTTGCTAAGTATATTAGCATTTTAAAAAGGAAAGTAGTTTGCATCAGGAAAATAGAAAAGATATTTTTGAAAGCTTCTCATGAATCAGCAAAACCTCTCCCATCACAAAATCCAAGGTCCAAGAGTGTGAAACTTTCATTTGAGGAAAGAGCTTGTTGTGGTTTAAATGTAATATGTCCTCTAAGCTGGACGTGATAGCTCATAACTATAATCCTGGAACTCGGGAGGCTGGGGCAGGAGGATCACCATAAGGTCAAGGCCAGCCATGGCTAAATAGTGAGTCCATGCCAGCCTGAACTATGTAGTGAGAGTCTGTCTCAAAAAAATTAAGAAATCAAATAAAATAGTGTCCAATGTCTCAAGTATTTGGAAAGTGGATCATAGGGTCACTATGCTCATTGGTGTTTTCATACTTTGATGAATTCAGTAGCTAAATGGGTTAGAAGGTAGGACCTAGTTGGAATCAGTGGTTCACCAGGGGTGTGACCTAGAAGGATGTCCCTGGCTCCTCCTCCTCCTTCCCCCCGTCTCTGTCTCTCTCTCTGTGGGTCTCTCTCTGTCTCTGTCTGTCTCTGTCTCTGTCTGTCTCTGTCTGTCTCTGTCTGTCTGTCTGTCTGTCTGTCTGTCTGTCTCTCTCTCTCTCTCTCTCTCTCTCTCTCTCTCTCTCTCTCTCTCTCTCTCTCTCTCTCCATATAGTGAGAAGTTTTCCTTTGCCATGTAGTTCATGTAATATCTACCTTGGAGGATTTCTGTGAGGTTAAGGCCAGTCTGAACTGAATCCTCAGGAAACCTGAGCCAAAATAAACCTCTCTTCTTTTATGTTGCAGGTGTTGGATATTGTGTCTCAAGCACAAGAACGCTGTCTAGCCAGGCATGGTGGTACACACCAGTAATCCCAGCACTCAGGAGGCTAAGACAGGGGGATCACTATGAGAGTAAAGCCAGTCTGGGCTACACAGTGAGTTAAAGACCAGCCTGAACTACATAGTGAGACCCTGTCTCAAAAAGAAGGAAAAGAAGGAAGGAAGGAAGGAAGGAAGGAAGGAAGGAAGGAAGGAAGGAAGGAAGGAAGGAAGGAAGGAAGGAAGGAAGGAAGGAAGGCAGGCTTTGTAATACAGACTTTGGCACCGGAAGTGGGTTCATTGGTCATTGCTATACCTGACCCTGACCATACAATTTAGAAGCCTTTGGAACTTGTTTTCAGAAGGAATGTGGAAAAGTTTGGAGATACCAGCTGCAGCATCTTAAGCAGTGCTTGATGTGCAATACTGGTCAGAACTTAGAAGACCAGGATGCTGATAAGAATGTGGACAGTAATGTCCAGACTAAAGAGGTTTCACTTGGGAATAAGAGCCTTGTTGACAGTTAACTTCTGGCCATGTGTGCTATGCTTTGTCCTGAGACTTGGCAATAGACTAAGATTAAAGATGAAAGACTAGACTAATTAATAGAGCAGAGGAAATTCCAAGACAGCACAGCATTTATGTTATGTATGTGCTATGGTTTGTGTCTGCATAACCCCATAAAGCCTCATGCATACTTTGCCTTGTTTTTCAAGACAGGAAGGAGGGGGATTGTTACTGAGCTTATTCCTGTTTGGTACTTGCATCTGTGCCCTACAATTAGTAAAATGTTCCACTTACCTCTAGACTGGTCGTGCAAGGTCCAGTGAATTGTCAGCACCTGATTTTGGATCGTGGTTGTTGTGCCAAGAAGGTCATGTGTTCCCCAAATTGAGCATCAAACACAGAGGGCCCTTTCTGGTTTTTGTCTCTGTCCAGGAGGTTTATATTTGTAATCCCTTGGAAAGTTCTTGGAATCTTGTCAAGTAATTCCAATCTACCGCACCCAGTGCAACCCATAACAAGAATAAAGATAGCAAGGCACATTTGTAGTTATGGAGAGCCAAGAAGTCCTAAGTCCATCAGTGATAATGACTATCCAGAACAAAGGTCTCAGCCCAAGGCAAACTCTGGGTTTTATTCATTCATGAAGAAAGGAGTGACTTGAGCATGAGTGACTGTGAGCTGGGCTAGGTAGGAGGTCTGAAATCACCTCTGCAATATGCAGAGAAGGATATGCAAAAAGAGTGATCCACATAACACAACTGAGATAGTACCTAATGTTTGGGGATTGGCACTCCAGTTCTGATGTGTAATCTTTCAACCCCAGGAATTCATAGCCTCTATTTTGAGGCTGGACCCCAGTGGACAGTGTGGAGCATTGACTCTTCATCCCACCTCATCTTGGCTCACAAGAGGAAACAACAGGTGGGAATTCTGGGGAAACATGCCTGCCATCTTCAAAGATTGCATCAGCACTTCTGCTAGATCAATGTGCATCACTTAAAGCCAGTTGAAGGCATAAGGAAAAGTGCTAGCCAGCTCTGTACAGATCAATACATGGACATAGGGCCAGCCCTAGCCAAAATGGTGACAGCTGCTCCTCTTTCAAGAAGTCACTCAGTCAATTCTCCACAACGGGGAGGGGATGTTTTGGAGGTGGCTGAAGCTACACAATTAATGGCTGAGGTGATTGGCCTGTGGTCTAGTTCTGGGACTGGTAATATGGGTGCCACATCTGCTCTGGGGTAGACAGCCTGCACACAATGTAAGGGAGGTAAAAAGCTTGTTCCTCCACTTTTGCTCTTGTTGCTTATGCTGTCTTCCACTGCCATGAAATGTCCCTCTTCCATGCCACCCTTCCATGGAACCAACCAGTTATGGACTGAAACCTTCACGAACTGTGATCTGTATGAACTTTTCCTCCCTTAATTTGGGGTGTCAGGTATTTTATCTCAGCAATGAGAAAAAAGTAACTAAGACAGAATTGGTACTCCTGGCTGCTGTTTTCAGGTATGCTTTTAGACATATCTACAGGAAGAGTCTGTAGACTCTAAATACGATATCTAAATGATTAGCAAAGTCTGAAGTTTCAACACAAAGGAAGTGTCAACAAAGTTGGGGCAAAGGACAGCACAATTGTTGAAAAGATCAGCATTAAAAAGAAGCAAAGTACTTTGTATGAGGACAAGAAAATATGATGCCTTTTTATTTTTTTTATTTATTTATATTTTATTTTATTGAAGTACAAATATCAATCAGACAGTTTTAAGACACCTTAACAAGACAGATTCGATAAATTAATACATTGCAAACTGTCTTCATAATGTTTTGGTATCATAGAAGGTGCATACACGATATTATATTTACAGACATTATTATACCTTATGTCTCTTATCAGTAAATAAAGAGAGTGTAGCTGTTTTCGTATCTTATTTTTTATACCTGAATTATATCAAAGATTCAATAATTAATGCTTTCTACCTTGTTATTTTCCCAGTGGTTGTCCATAGCACTAGAAGCCAGCATAATATCCTGTCCAACCACCATTAGTGCAAATCTTGCCTCTCATAGGATTATGTAGAAGCATGGCATTATCTATCCCAACTGTACTGTCCATACACACACATCATGATTCTTCATTTCTATACCTCTCCCTTTGTCTACACCTGTCAAAGATGGGCACTCCATTGTCATTCAACCAATTTAGGTGCCTGAACTTGATGATACAATCCAACACAGTGCAGCATTCCACAAAAATAGTGAGTTATCTGAACAAGTTGTCGACTGTAGCCATTTACAGCTCAACTTATTATTATGGCCCCGCTTTGTATACCTCATTTTTATACTTTTCTGTTGGATGGTTAAAACCTAGACAGAGCAAGACCTATATACCAAAACATATAGTTTTTGTCTCTGATGAGGTCTGTGAAGTCCCCTCAGGGTTTATCTTGTAATTCTGTACCTTACTCTGTAGATCCTTTGTCTGTGTCATCCATGTGGATGAGTCACGGCCAATGCTTGACCAGTTTGCTCTCTGTGAGAGCCTGAGAGAAAGTTTTTTCTCCATGTGACTCTCCCCAGGCACACTATAGAACTTTGATCTCTTTCCTCTGTGGCTCCATAATCTCCTTGTTCAGGAAATTTGGGGCTCAACTGAGTTTCATGATGTTACAGTAAAGGTTCGCCTATGTCCTGAGTCTTCGCTGACCTTGAAAGGCTAGGGCCAAAATGATGCCTTTTTTCTTGAGCAGCCCAGGCTCAACCATGCAAAGTTCAAAACTCCTTCATTGAGAAGAGAGTCTCTAAGGAACCTGATTTCAGCTATCTAGGCAGTCAAAGATTGCTGCAGTCATAGTAGAAGGTAACCCACATTCAGCTCAACCTGATGGCTAACCTTGGTATTATCCATTTTGTTTTGACATTTCAGGTATGGAAAGTGCAAGAGTTATGGATTCAAGACAGCTTCCACCAAGATTACAGAGAAAGGCCTGAGAGTCTGGCAACAATGATAAGGTCACAGTCTTTGCCAAGAGCTTAAGAAAGGGCAGTACATGAAACAGAGTGAATTCAAAGATGCAGTGGAGACACAAGGAAGTGGAAGATCCCAGGACCATGATGTATCTACTGAGAAAAAGCATAGAGAGTGGGTGGATCCAGTCCAAGAGAGAGGCCATGTGGGATGCTAGCAGGAAGCTTCTAGGGGCCTTTGGAGCTCACATCTCACATAACCCATCCAAGTAGCTTGGCACAGAACTGTAAGATTTAACATTTGTCTTCTGTATTTTGGTCTTTCTTTGGTCTGATGTATATCTAACCCTTTTGGAATTGGAATGTTTACTCTGTGCTCTTTTATGTTGGAACTGTTTATGTTAGTTAGAACTTTCTTTGTTTATTTTTTTACAGAGCTTAGCAGCTGAGTTTGCCTTGAGACTGAGTAGAATTTGGACTTGGATTTTTCAATAATACTGTGATGCTAAGGTTCAGTGACTATCAGAGATAGACTAAAAGCATTTGGGATAATGATATGGACATAAGTCTTCAGGGACCAGGGGAAGAAGCTTGTTCTAGCTTCTCTCTCCTCTCCCTCTCCTCCTTCTGCACCTGCAGTGACCTCCTACCCTCTCTCCTCTTCTTTCTTTCTTTCTTTCTTTCTTTCTTTCTTTCTTTCTTTCTTCTTCTTCTTCTTCTTCTCTCTCTCTTTCTCTTTCTCTCTCTCTCTCTCTCTCTCTCTCTCTCTCTCTCTCTCTCTCTGTCTCTCTCCCCCACATTCCTGGTATGAGTGAGCATCTGTACCTTTCTAGGCCTTCCCACTATATTGTTTCTACCTTGGACTCAGGCCTCACTCCCTACATCCAGAAAATCCATTGGTCTTGTTGTCTTCCTCATCTATCAACTTCAGCAAGAAAATCACTTGACTTGGATGATTGCCACAATCAGAGGTGTATGTCTAGCCCTTATCCTCTCTGTGACTGTATCTCATGGCTGTCTCTCACCTAATCCCTGTAGGTAACACTGAAAGTCTTGAAGTAGAGTTGTTCTGTAGTTGTTCTGTGTCTGTCAAAAACAATTACCTCCTGCCAAAAATGACACCTGATCAAACACTCCTTCACAATATGGCAGGAGCTACATTGAGTTTCTTCTCCATCTCTATCTTACAATGGCCATGAGATTTCCTTGGAACTAGTGCTGTTGACCCAGTTCATCATTGTTCTCTGAAGCTGCTGAATCTCTGGGACTTACCTTCTCTTCTAGGATGTTGGCCTTGTCCACAACTAGGTCAGTCAGCACCTCTGCTGCTCAGTGCCAGGGGAAAATGAAAAGCATCATTGCCTTTTCATGTTTCTGTGTGTGTGTGTGTGTGTGTGTGTGTGTGTGTGTGTGTGTGTGTGTTTGAGAGGTTCTTCGCTGAAGCTGAATGTGCTTATAATGGAAAGATTCTGTTACTACTATTGAGATCTTAGTATCTGCTTTTCGGTGATGCACTGTGAGTATGATGAATATAGACCTTTGCCTGTGTCCCAAAATCCAGCTACCTCTACTAATTTGGGGGAGGATGCAGTGTAATTTGTCCAGTGTCCCCTTCTCTGGTAATAGATCATAGTATTGTTAATGAACAAATGCATACTGGAGCAAAAAGAAAACCTACAATAGTCTCACCCTAATAATAGTAATAAAATGAGCAACAGTAACAGCATCAATGCCAAACTGGATATTGATCAAAGCATCAGTAATGTGACACCTTTATCCATTGAAAAGAGGTGTAGAATTACTATATAAACACAATGAATAGTCTGGGCTACAAAGTGAGAACAAGGCCAGCCTGTGTCCCAAAATTCTGCCTTAAAAGAGATCCATATATACATAAATGCAATGAAAACACCAAATTTCTTTTGAGACACAGTAGTTTGGGCTAGCCTGACAGTCATAACTGTCTGATCCAAGGAATGTCTATTCATACTAGTACATAAGGAAAGCCATCAGACCTCTGACCTATGCTGGATGTAGGTAACAGGATGAGGGTTCAAAAGAACCATTGTATTTAATGCTTGCACTTTCAGAACTAGCTTGCTCTGATAACCACATAAAAATGGCCTCTCTTCTCACTAGAAAGTGTGGTCCCACGTGTTTCTAGTCAGAGATTCGTCTTCTCCGGGGGACTATGTCTAGCCCACACTCCCTCCACAGCTGTTATATGCCTGTCTCTCATCCAGTCATTGTGCAAGGGGAACATTAAGAACCCTGAAATGAAAATAATTGTGCTATGGCTCACTCTTCAAAGTCAACTCATTTCCAAAATGGCTCCTGAGTTAACACTGTCTCAAAACATAGTGGACACTGTCCTAGAATTTTTCTTCAACTCTAGCCCTGGTGTATGGAAGGAGTAACTTTCCTTTTTTATTTAGAAAAACAGATAACCATCTTTATTATCCCATTATCTTCTTTTGAAATTCTGTGTTGCTTTATCTTTAAAATAAAAATGTTCCCATTGAACAAAATGGAATATAATGCTTAAAAGTATATTGCCTAGGACTGTGGAGATAGGAGAGTGGTTTAAGCTCCTGTCTTTTTTTTTCCATTTATTTTTATTTTATTAAAATACAAATGTCAATCAGACAGTTTCAAGACACCTTAACCATACAGAGTCGATGAATTAATACATTGCAAACGGTTTTCATAACGTTTTGGTATTGTACAAGGTGCATACATGAAATTATCTTCAAAGTAGTTGCTCAGATTACAAGATATAGGCATGCATAATTGATCAAACAAAATAAGCACAAACTATTTTTTAATTAATTAAAATAAAAAAGCTTTGCCCAATCACCACCACGCAAAGAGTGTACTTTAAGATATACAATAGCAACAGGCCATTGTTGTGAAAATTTTTCTTCCTACGTTTGAATCTAAGTGTCAAGTTATAAGTTCTACTCAAGGATACAAAGTGGTAAGAAATATTTTGGACCCTGTAATTACTATAAAAGTATTGTGTTCCAAGTAAAAATTACCTTCAAAAAAAAAAAAAAAGAAAAACATAAAATTTTAAAACAATATAATAGGAGGGTAACAGTGGTTAATACATTGCATATTGTTATCTTTAAATTAGTTACTCAGAGTACAAGATAGTAGGGTTTAATTGTCCAAACAATACTAGCACAAACCTTCCTTTTTTACAGGAATTCAACAATGGGTGTTTTATTGCATATTGTCTTCAAATTAGTTGTTCATGGGGCCAGGGAGATAGCTCAGTGGCATAAGCACCTGCCCGGCAAGTGCAAGGTTCTAAGTTTTACCTCTGGTTCAAAAAAAAATAAATTAGTTGTTTGGATTACCAGATATAAGCATGCAAAATTGATCAAAATATCATAAAAAATTAAAAGGAAAGAGAAAAAAGTTAAGCATTAACTGCTCCTTTCAATAGACCAGCAGAAATCAGCAGTATAATTATCCAAGCTGTCCTCTGCATATACATGTAACCTTTCATTTCAATGAAGAGTCACTTTCAAAGAAAAACCCCTTGCTGTTTTTGCAGTTTACAATAGCCATGGGCTTTCCATAAGATTAATACTGCTGACCCGGACCATTATTCCTCTGTGGAGCTCCTGAACCTGGGGGATTACCTGTATCTGCACAGACAGGCTCCTTCCCCTGGAACTGCAGTGAGCTTCCAAACCACTTTATGCTTTTCTCTGCATGCTGCTCCAATTCTCCAGCTTTTCTATAATCTCTAATCTTCCTGTAAGTTCTCCCCTGTATTAGTTACTTTTCCCATTGCTAAGACAAAATAGCCAACACCCAAAGTTAAGGAAGACTGGCGAGATAGAGTTCAGTGGAATAAATGCTTGCCTGGCAAACACAAGGTCCTAAATTAAATCCCTGGTAGCACAAAAAGAAGTCTTTGTGTAGGGGTGGAGAGATAGTTCAGTAGAATAAGTGCTCTCCTGGCAAGAGCAAGGTCCTGAGATCAATCCCCAATACTGAAACAAAAAAGTTAAGGGAGGAAAGATTTATTTAGTCACAGTTTGTAGAGATTTCAGTCTCCAATCAGCTTTTTCCAAGAGTGGCATGCTACACAGGAATTGCAGAGGAGAAACAGTTCACAGCGCACAAAAGGTAGCAAAAACAGCAATGGAAGAGCACAGCTCTTTCTATCTCATATCTTACCCCAGTACTTAGAATGTGCAGCAGCAGTTACACCCTTAATCCTAGTGCCTTTGATCCTAGTATTGCACCAAGAATCAATACCAGTGTCACACACTCTAGATCCAGCCATCTCTGAAAAAGCCCCACCTGTGACCACATGAGACTTTGGGGGGACATCTAGGCACAAGTTGTAACACTTCTCAGTTCCTGGAAATCTAGTTTTTTGTTTGTTTTTGAAGTCTTTGCCAATTTGTTATTTTCCAGATGTCTGGACTGTGGATTTTCCAAAGGGTATATTTTGCTACTGATCACTATTCTGCCACTTTGGGTCCTCATTCCTGATGTTTTGAAATTAGGAATTGAGATTCTCCCGGCTTTGTTCTTTTTAAAATTTTCTTGGAATATTCAGAATGATTCCATCACATTTTAGGAGGAATTTTCCTATTTTTTTCAAAAACTTTCATTGGAGGGGCCGGGGAAATGGCTCAGAGGAATAAGCACTTCCCTGGCAAGTGCAAGGGCCTGAGTTCAATCCCTGGTTCCCCCCCACAAACAAAAAACTTCCACTGGAATTTTGATAGGGATTTGTTGTCCTGTGTCTGTATGTTACTTTGGATTGCAAACAGTCTTCCACACATGAACACAGAGTGTCTTTCTTTTTTCTTATTTTCTTTAATTTCTTTCAGCTATGTTTTGTGATTTTTAGTCTACAAGCTTATCACCTCTTTGGTTATGTTTATTTCTAATCATTTATTTTTATGCTCTTCTAAGTGAAATTATTTTAATTTCCCTTTCAGATAGTTCATTATTAATGCATAGAAATGCAATTATTTCCGTGTACTTTTGCTTCTGTTTTTGTAGCACTTAGGAGTGAGCTGAGGGCCCTGTGCATGCAAGGTAAATGCTCTACCACTGAGCTGCATCTTCAGCTGTATCCTGCAATTTTGATGACTTTAATTAGTTCAAACAGGATTTTAATGGAAATTGTACTGTTTTTTGTATGTTGTCAGTCCATGTCATTGAGGAACACAGATAATTTTATTTCTTTGCAGTTTGAATGCTTTGTATTTCTTTCTGTTACCTAACTGATCTGGCTAAGACTACCAACACTAAGTTGAGTAGAAGAGGTAAGTGCTTCATGCTTACATATGTGTCACATTTCCTTGAGCTCCTGGTAGGGACTGCAACCCTGTCACACCACATTTTTGCCACCAACTTGAGCAGTAGATGGTCCCTCTTGGACTATGGCCACAGCAGTTTCTGAATGCTCAGATGCCTAAACTCAGGATTGTACTCCCTTAGGCACCCCTGAATGAGCAGTTGTCCCAGAGTCTATTTCATAATGAAAAAAATTAGTTTTGTACCCTTGATCCTGCAACGGAAAGGTCTCTTGTTAATTTCTGAGATACATTCAAGGTATCTCTCTTCCTGCCCCTATCCAAAGAACTTGGCTTCCTTTTAATTTCAATCTTTTCACAAATTATGGCTTCCTTTGTTTCAATTTTGCATGTACTTTCTTTACGGTGTAACTTCAAATTTTAAAATAATTCAGCTCTGTCATTTTCTCCTGTTCTTACTATAGACTGAGCTAGAGGTAATAAGCTGTTCCCATAACACAGCCTGAACATTAGAGTGCCTTGATATTTCCTCTACCAAATGAATTGGTTTTTAATCTCAGTCTCCCTCAAAGTCACAGGATGTGGGCAAAAGGTAGACAGATCTGCCAGAGCATAGCACAGATGCCCTCTTGTCCAAATGCCAATGGAGTTCTCATTCCCAACTGAAATTTCTGGAGCCTGGCCTTTACTATCCACTTTTCTATTAGCATTCTTGTCTTTTGAGCTCTAATGAGAATCCCTCATCCATCTCTGTTTACAGTATTGTAAGGCTTCTTTAGTTGATCTCTCCAAAGCAGTTCCAAAAGTTTGTGAACCATATATACAAGAACACTCACAATGACCCCAGACCTGATATCTATTTCCTCTAACAGTTACTTTTCTGTCACAGGGACAAAGTCACTCACATTTGCAACTTCAATAAGGAAAGGTTTATTTTGGTATACAGTCTCAGTGGTTTCAATCTGCTGCCAGCTGGTGCTAAGAAAAACACAGCATGCTGAAAGGGCCCTGTGGTAGATAGGTATTCACACCATAGTGGCCAGGAAACAGAGAGAGAAGTGAAGATCCAGAGACGAAAGTACATCCTTCTGGGTCATGTTCCAGTGACCCATGTCTTCTGGGCAAGCCCAACTCCAAATAGCATAATCAGCTATGAGCTCATCAATAGACGAATCCACTGATGTATAGAGTGCTCCATAATCCAGTCACCTCCCAATAACTTTATCTCTGATCATGAGACATTTGATGGGCATTTTAGATTTAAACCATGACAGACCCCAAGCAATGTAATGGTATTGTGAGGTGGTAGAACCTTTAACAGGTTAAGTCTAATGAGAGATATGTATGTATTCAGGACATTCCCCTAACAAGGAATTAATGCCCATTTTGTGAGAATGAGTTATGGCCTATGGAACTTGGTTAAGTTATTCCAAGTATGCCATTAGAAAGTGAGGCTACTTTGCTTGTCTGCTTTTTTCTGCACACTCCTTTGCTTTTCTCACACATGCTACCAACACGTTATGCCATCCATCATGACACAATACAGCATAAGGCCTTCACTCAATATGACCACTTGAGCTTGGGCTTCTCAGACCCCAAATTATGAGCCAAAATAAACTTTTTCCCTTATAAATTATTTAGCCCCAGGTCTTTTCTTATAGCAACCCAAAATGAACAAATATACCCTTACAGAAGACCCCCTTGCTACCTGGGGCACCCTTGGATCCACTAATTGCAAGAATTTGAATACTTTCTATATGCTATTTGTCATCATTAGATGGGGCTGGAATTCATTGGAAAGCTATTATTTTCATCCCTTAAAAAAATACATCTCCTTAGCTAAGTGTGGTGGTATACACCTATAGTTTTATCATTCTGGGAGGCTGAGGAAAGAGAATCACAAATGCAATCCCAGATTGGCAACTTCATGCCTGTAATCCCAGCTCTTGGGAGGCTACAAAAAGTGGATCACTACAAGTCCAACCTAGTAGTGAGACCCTGAACACCCCATAAACCCTTCCCTAAAATACAAAATAATAATAAAGAATAATAATAAAAAATAATAAGTAACATTAGGGGGGCCTACACATTAGCTCAGTTGTTTTTTTTTTTAATTTATTTTTTATGTTATTGAAGTACAAATATCAATCAGACAGTTTTAAGACACCTTAACAAGACAGATTCGATAAATTAATACATTGCAAACTGTTTTCAAACTGTTCTGGTATCGTACAAGGTGCATACATGATATTATACTTACAGACATTATTATAGAAGATGTCTCATCAGTAAATTAAGAGTGTAGCTGTTTACTTATCTTATTTTTAATACCTGAATTATATCAAAAATTCAATAAGTATTTTCCTAGTGGATGACCATAGTACTAGAAGCTGACATAATGTCCTGTCCAACCACCATTAGTGCAAATCTTACCTCTCATAGGATTATGTAGAAGCACAACGTTATCTATCCCAACTGTTCTGTCTATACACACACATCATGAATTTTTCTTTCTATACCCCTTCCTTTGTCTGCACCTGTCAAAGGTGGGCACTCCATTGTCATTCAACTAACTTAGGTGCTTGAACTTGACACCACAATCCAGCACAGTCCAGCATTCTACAACAATAGTGAGTTATTCAAAGAAGTTGTTAACCATAGCCATTTACAGCTCAACTTATTATTATGGTCCCGCAATGTATACTTCATTTTTATACTTTTCTGCTGGATGGTTAAGACCTAGATAGAGCAAGACTTATATACCAACACATGTACTTTATGTTTCTTATGTGGTCAGTGAAGTCCCCTCAGGGTTAACCTTGTGGTTCTGTACATTATTCTGAAGATCCTTTGTCTGTGTTAGCTCAGTTGTTTAAGTGCCTGCTTAAACAAAGCAGTCAGGCTCAGGATACTTTAGTTTGATCCCCAGATCCTCATGCCTTACCAGACCTGCCATTAAAGCCCCCTGAGCCAGACCAAAAACAAAATCCAGTTTGGCAACTTTAGTAAGACTCTGTCTCAAAATAAAAACTGAATAAAATTTAAAGTGCTAGAAATGTAGCTCAAGGTAGAGGTGGTTCAATCCCTAGTGTCCCAAAAAAGAACACATCTTTGATAAAGAATGGGCCCCAAACCAAGAGCAGTAGTACATGTCTGTAATTCTAGCAGTTGTGGAGCTGAAGCAGGATTGCCATTACTTCAAGGTTAGGCTATACAGTGAGTTCAAGGCCAGTCAGAACTATATGGCAAAACTGTCTCAAAACCCAAACCAAAACAAAAATAACAAAAAGAATGGGACTCAAGTGTCAACATTGGAACCATTTTATGTCATGCACTGGTTACTGTGTTATCTGTTTTACTCAGCAGAGGTATAAAAATTTTTAAAAACCTCAGAATTATGAAACATTTTCCACTGGAGTTCTGGATCTCAGATCAAATGTCATTTTCTCAAAGAGACCTGTGGAAAACACACTATATAGGGACAATCTCAAATGCCTATAGACTCCTGATCTCCCACTTCAATTATATATTAAGTAATTAGTGCATATGATTTTTTAATAATTTTTTGCATACATTATGATTTATAAAGAACTCTCTGTTCTTTTGTTTGTCTATTTGTTTGTTTTGTGTTTTCTTTTTTGGCCTAACCAGGAATTGAACTCAAACCCTTACACTTGCCAAGGAAGCACTTATTCCACTGAGCCATCTTCCCGGCCCCAAGAACTCTCTTGTTTTTTTTTTTTTTTTTTTTGGCAGAACTTGGGACTGAACTCAGATCCTTGCACTTGCCAAGAAAGTGCTTATGCTACTGAGCCATCACCCTGGCTTCACTGTTTTTCGCTTGTTATTACACCAATGGGCATATAAATTTTATGACGATCAATAACTTTTCAATATTCTTCACCACTTTTGATGGTGAGCGATACCTGTAAGTCAGCCCTGGAATGAGGCAGAGAATTATATGATACCTGTTGCGGCAACCTACAGATACTATGTACACCCTCCAAAAGGCTTGTGCCTGGAGCACATTGGCCCTGGGTGTGAGACTGTCTGCCAGGCAGTAGGCATACTGGCCTGGTGGCTGCACAAAAATGTGGAGGGACGAACAATAGGCAGCTTACTAGGTTCTGGCCACCGAGCTGCAACTGACTGCATAAGGAAAACAATGAAATGACCTTGCAGTTGCAGAAAGCAAAGGAAAAGCTTCAGCAAGTCCTTTAGGAATGCACTATACTACGTGGGAGGTTGCTCCAGTTCAGACAGCTCCAGGCTCAGTGGCATGCTGAACTACACAGGGAGCCAAAGAGAGGCCCTTGTGTGCATAAGTGTGTAAGAAGGGTGCTTATGCAAGATCATTGGATGGACACAATGCAGTTCCAAATGGGAGAGACCTGTATGACATCCTGAACAGGTATAATGAGACCCCCTCACCTAGTCAAAATAGGACAAGCCCCTCTGTAAAGCTATTCTCCACACCATTTGCAATGGCATTCCCATGCTCAACACCTCCTGACCTCCAATAGTAATTTCAGAAGGGCCAACAGGAACTTCAGCCCCACCTCAGATACCTCCTGAAACCATCTATTCACTTGGCCTGATGTAGAACCTGGGGAGAGATAGCCCAGGGATATGACCGGTGGGGTCAAGATCAGGAAGAAGGCCCTTTGAGGACTTGGGATGCCCCTACATCATTGATATGAGGAACCAAAGAAAGAAGGAAAGTCCTGTGAGGCCTACTTTTGAAACCTCTCAGAGCACAACTGGAACCAGGGAAGCCTAAGGAAATAATAGACAAATGGCTAGCCTACCCAAAGAGTACAGAAAGCTTTGAATTCTAGTAAGAGAAATTTTCTCAGACCTCAGAAAAAGTGACTGAAACTGCCCAAGATCCTGTCAAATACAATTCATTTTTTCTAATACTTGACCTGAAAAAAAAAAGTCTAATACTTGACCTGCTCTAAAAACAAGAAAATCTAGATATCAGATGAGGTGACCCAAAACAAATGTCACACTGGATTCAAGGAGGTAGAAAAAGAATGGAAATACACTCCAAAAGAAAAACATCAATTTTCTCTTCATACCCTTTTTTCTTTACATCACAGAAAACTTCAAAACTACTCAAACAAAAATTTTCATTGCCAACTCCCAAGAAATAACCCCTTTTTCTCTTCTTTCTTTTCTTTCAGTGCTAGGACTGAATCCTGGCTCGTGTGCCAAGGCAAGTACTGCGCTAGCTAGTTACAGCTTTTTTTAAAAACGTATTTGGTTGTCACAGGGCCTCCTTACACAACTTGCACTCATAGTGACCTCCTGTTTTCAGCTTCACCAGCACTGGGATTACAGGTGTGTGCCCAGATGGCTCAGCCCACCCTGGGGGCAGGGCTACCTAGCATGTGTTGCCAGGGATCAGACCATGGTCCCTGCATTTGCCTAAGCTTTAGTCCACTAAGCTATCTCACTGTCCTGAATTACAGCTTTTAACACATTAATATATCTATTTTTTTCAGATAGATCTCTTTCTCTAGTTTAATTTTATATGTGTGTGTATATTTGTATATAATTTGTCTTATTTTCAAGAAAAGTGAGGTTCTATTGAATATGTCATTTAATCTTCACAAGGACCACTTCTCTGATTGCACTGAAGTTCACAGTGCACTCTGGATGGTTGCTATTAATTGCCTAACAATTTGAAAAAATAACAGCATGGGACATTCTCTTTTGCATCTCTGTGCATTACCCTTAACTTCTTTCTCCTATGACACCAAGTCTTCAACTAAGAATTGTTGCGCTTTTAGGACATAAGATGAAATATATTCTAGAAATACTGCTTTCTCCTCTAAATGTTATTAACCAGGCATCAGGACATACACCTATAATCCCAGCACTGGGGAGGCTGAGGCAGGAGAGTGGTTGCAAGTTCAAGACCATCCTAGGCTGCAAAGTGAGCTCAAGGCCAGTGTGAACTGCACAACAAAATTCTATCTCAAAAAAGCAATAATAATAATAATAATAATAACAACAACAACAATGTTATTGATAACTGTATAAACTATAGCAATGTTTTGTTTCTTGGTGTGTTTTATAACATTCAGAAGTCCTATTTTATGTATCTCTATACTCCAGGAACTTCTCATGACACTGAAGAGGCTCCATCTCTCAATGTGTGAAGACGTTTTTCATTCTTAACAGCCTTCACATCAATAGACCTGAGTGGCCAAAGCTAAAGACAATAAAATAGAATCAGAAAGAACACATTCTGGCATATATTTTAGAAAACAGTTATATTTCAGATAGATTTTGTTAGAACTTCATTCTTCTATTGGATAAAAGGGATTGACATTTCAGAGTTCAAAGGGGTTGGGAGGATAGTGTTGCATTTTATACATTATAGCACATTTGTTGTACTGATAGACTTATACCAGTTAGAAATCACAATTCTGTTACATAGCATACACATTAGAATTTAGTGGATGAGTCTGGATAGATGACAGCAAAGAGCCTAACTTGAGATAAAGTGTGGATCAGGCATTTCCTTCCCTTGCATGTAGTGTGACCTTTAAATAAACCCAACTGAAGCAACTCAAGATCCATTTCTGTGATTCTGGGGGCAATATTAGAGACTTTCATGAAAGGCCTTGAGTGACAACTGGTTATCACTTTAGTCCCATTGGAGATAAACTATAACAGTGGCAGAGATCAAGAAAATGCCCTCATAAAAAGCACATTGAGATTTTCTCATCCTCCACTGATTTCCTTTCTTGATCCTCAGGACCAGCTATTTTCAGCCTGTCTGGAAGATCACCAAGTTTTCCTGGAGGCAAGGCATGGGGCAGTGGTGGCTACACACTCCAGGCCTCAACTTCAGCCTCTCTCCATCCTAAGCCAACTAATAATGCATGAAGAACAAAATGGATTGCAGAGACATAAGGCCTGCTCAGGTGTGGTGGTGCACACCTATAGTCCCAATACTTGGGAAGCTGAGACAGAAGGATCACCGTGCTTTGAGAGCAGCCTTGGCTACACAGTGAGTCCAAGACCAACTTGAGCTATATGGTAAGATTCTATGTCAAAAAAGTACGGTGCCACTGTGATAATACACAGATGGTGGTTCTCTTTAGAGGGATAATTAGGTTAAAGACAGAAATGGTCTAGGAGGAACATTATTGAGAATGCACCTGGGCCCCTTCTTTTCAACTAAGAACTCTCTACACCCTCAAGGCAACTACTACAAAACAAAGAGGGAAGCAGGATGAAGACCAGATCATAGGTGGTTATATCTGTCTTCCAGTCTGAACAAAAAGTTCCCCAGAGTTCACACACCTCACAAGGATCACCTTTGGTCAGGAGTCTTCTATCTTAACTAGTAATAAAAAGTGTACCCTTGCCTGATGTGTCTGCTGCGTAGTATTTCTCTTAGGGCAGGTTTGTTTAATGGCAGCCTAAATATTCATCTTCCTTCCACCTCAGTGACATGAAGGGAATTTCAGTCTCATTCATTATTGGAGGGCCCTTTTTCCTATAAGTTAACCAAGAACTGAGGGCACTTCTGTGAGCCCTTAAATCCATCATGATTTTTCCTGCTACCTTCACTATCCAAGCTGACATGATTCTCTGAAGGTGGACATGTCTGCTGATCCAGGGATGGTGGGGCACAGGAAGTGGGGAGCAAGGGTGGGCAAATGCTTCTTCCTAGGCCAGAGTCCTGTGCAGGTGGAGGAGAGGCTCATCTCCTTCTATGTTTCTTTGAGGACTTGCTTCTTTGAGATACTCTGATGTCCCCTGAATAAAAATTTCCCTCTTGCTTTCCAAGGTACTATCCCCTTCATTCTGTACATAATCCTACTAAGTTGCTCAGGATTGTGCAAAGTAGCCATGCCCTGGATTGTTCATAAGATAGATATTCAACGGAGCTAAGAGAGTGGAGACTGGCCATTTGTTTGATGTAGCAACAGGAATGGGGCAGAAAACAAAAGCTGTGCTTCATCAGCCTTCTCACTTTCCTTAGAGCTAAGATTACTGGGAGGGCCTTACTCAGGAAGAGACAGCTAAAGAGGAAGGATTCTATTATAGCTTGTGTTGAGGCATTCTCCCAAAGTCTCATGTAGCCATAGATGAAGCCTTCTCAGAGGTGGATGTAGAATGCATGACTGATTTACAGTGCAATGCTAGGATTAAGGACACTGGGATTAAGAGTGGGTGATTAGGGCCAGGGATGTATTTCAGTGACACAAGCACCTTCCTGGAAGCACAAGTTCCTTAGTTCAATTCTCCATACAAGAAGGAGGAGGAGGAGGAGGAAGAGGAGGAGGCCAGGAAGATGGTTCAGTGGAATAAGCACTTCCCTGACAAATGCAAGGGCCTGAATTCAATCCCTGGTTCTACCAAAAAATGAGTGGGTGATTACTAAATTAGTTCACTGATTAGTGTGCACCTGCCCTAAACCAGGCAGCCTGGATAAAATAGAAAAAGGTCATAAAGAAGCCATCATGGTCACTTGTTGGTTCACTCACTTGTTTTGCTACCTTTTGCCTACCATGAACTATTTCTTTTCTGCAATACCTGTCTACCATGCCATTCTGCCTTGGATCCAGTCAATCATGGACTGAAATGCTACAAACTGTGAGCTAAATGAACCTTCCCTGCTTTAACTTTGGGTGCCAGTTGTTTTGTCTCAACAATGAGAAAAGTAACTAAGACAAGATCCATCGAAAACAGCAAACCCAAAACTAGTTCGTCTGGGCTGGGGGATGGCTTTGTGATATTCTTTTATGCACTGAGGGCTTCTTGGAATTCTGGGGAGAGAGGGCCAACTGTTGCATCTAACTATAATTTTCCATGTGTGGTTCCTGGACCAGAAACATCAGAATCATCCTGGAACTTGATACAAATGCAAATTCTCAGACACCACCTCAGATCTCCTGACTTGAGACATCCTAGAAGTGAGGCTTAGCTGGTGTTTCTGATGCATGAGTAAGTTTGAGAACATTTGCATTAACCCATGGAGTAATGTGAATAAATACTCCATGTCTCACTATAGTCAGTCCATTTGGGCTTCACAATATACTCTGATGTCCACTAAAATGTCTGTAGGTCTGTATGTATATTTCATATATCTCAATATGACTACCTAGTATTTCAGAGCTATTTCTTAATCACTTTCTTTTCAATTTTTATTTTATTATTCGGTACAGGGTCTCACTATACAGCTTGGATTCATAGTGATCCTCCTGTATCAGCCTGCTCAGCAGAGACTACAGGTGTGCACCACCATGTCCGGTTTCAGGCATGGCATGGGATGCAGTTCTGTGGATCAAACTCAGAACCTTGTGCTTGCCAGACAGGCAACTAGAACACTAAGGTATCTCCTCAGTCACTTTCTTATATTACCCAGTATTTCACACCCACAACTTAAAGTACAAGAAGTTTGTTTTGAGTCATATTTTTAATCTGTCATTGACAGGCACTAGGGAGGAAGGTGTGGCAGAAGGGCCTGGGCAGAGGAAAGCTGTTCGCCTCATGGTGTCCAGGAAGCAGAGAGTAAAGAAAGGAGCCAGCAAAGGAGATCTTGTATCCAGTGACCCGCCTCTTAAAATCGGAGCCCCCCCACCTCCTAACAGTAAATCAGCTATACCACTGCAATAATCTAATAACTCTTCAGAACTTCATCCTATGAGACACAAAGCTTTATGAGGACCTCTAAATGTAAACCATATTATCCTGTCCCAGATTCCTTAAAAGACTCACATGTATCCCTTAATGCAAAGTACATTTAGTCTCCTCCTAAAAGTTGCCAACATCCTAACTGCTCCAGCACTGCTTGAAAAGCTCAACTCTTCTTTGAGACTCAAACTCTTACCTGTGAGCCACTGTAGAAACAAAAATAAAGTTAAATATTGATGACATACAATGACGTAGGATAAACATTCCCATTCCAGAGGGAGGAACTGCACCAAGGCAGGACCAAACTCCAGCAGGGCAAACATTAAACCCTCCAGATCTATGTCCAGCACTTGTGGCAAATTGTGGCAAAATGCAGACTCCAAAGGGTGTGGGTGGCCCCACCCCAACAGCACTGTCAGTGGTTATGACTGTCATCTCCCTGGGGCTGGCTTTGCTCAATCCTTGTGGCATTCATCAGATATTTCACATTCCTGGCTTCTCCAACTTCCTGGAGTCTCCACTGCATTTTTGGCTTCACTCTCAGAGCCTCACATACTGTCCTATCAGGAGCACACTACATAACTTCCCAGACCTTCTTTTGAAATCTGGGTGGAAATTTTCCAGAATCCATAACTCTTACATTCTGCATGCCTATAAAACCAGCATCACCTCTCTGCCGAATTTCTGCTCAGCTGTGTCTGAAACTGAACTGGCCACTCTGCTGTGGATTTCTACTCTGCTGAGTCCCAAACCCCCAGGCCTCTTACAGGAAACTTATTTATTTATTTATTTAACTCTTTATTTGGTACAGGGTCTCACTCTCACTGTGAAGCTGAGACAGTTCCTGCTGTGCAGTTCCACTCTGCCATGTCCCAAACTAGGAGGAACTTTTTAGTAAGGTCCTCCGGTCTCAGGCTCCCCAGAGCTGGGATTACAGGAGTGCACCGCCACCCCTGGATTTGGTGGCAGGCACAGCAGCATGGCATGTGGTACTGGGGATTGAACTCAGGTCCTTGTGCTTTCCAGGCACAGGCACTTAGACCACTGAGCTGTCTCCCCAGCCCCAGGAAACTTTGACATGGACTTCTGAGTAATTTTGGAATGGTTGAGACTTTGGCAAAGCAATTATTGTAACTTTGAGTGTATTCAGGGTGGTTACAATATGTTTTGCAGAAGTATGACCCTATTACTTTTATTTGGAGATTAAGTGTAGTTTAAGGAGATGTGAATATGCATTATGTTAACAAGATTGAACATTTGGCAGTTAATACTAATGATTTAATTGGTACTATTAAGATATTTCTAGGGGCCCAGGAGATGGCTCCATAGAATAAGCGCTTGCCTGGCAAGTGCAAGAGCCTGAGTTCAATCTCAGGTTCCACCACAAACAAACAAACAAACAAACAAAAAAGATATTTCTAAAGAAAGTATTTAATCATGGGGCATATTGTTACCCCTGGATGTTCCTATTTTTATGTGCTATTAGACGCTAGGACTCAGTGTAGGAGATGGGTTACTAGGGACATGACCTTAGAGGGTACCTGCCCTACTGTTGCTCTTCCTTTGTGCCCTGCTCCCTGGATACAATGAAGTTAGAAGACTTTGTCCACGTCTCCTTATTGCATAATATTTTTGCTTTGGAGCCAGCTTACCATAGACTGAAATGCAAAACCCTAGTGATGTCTCTCTTTGAATTCTGGATATCAGAATTTGTTCTGTCAATGGGATTAATGACTAATACACATGTACTACTGTAGAGTTCTTTTTAGTAAGATGCAAGTGATGAAAGGAGATTTGGGTAAGTCAGTTAAGCTCTCTGCTAAGATTATAGGTGTATTTCCTTCATAATTTTAAGTACTACTTAAATGGCTATCATCTATTTTCTGTTTTATCAAGTTTTGTCCTATTTCTTCTTAATTTTTGTTTATTTCTTTCTTCATCTACTTGTTGCCAAAGGATAATTACTCAAAACAGTTAGTCTGTGTCTTTACATATATCCTTAAATTTAGGAAAAATATATCTGGACTGTAGCATCTGATCTGCCATAAATTATTTATGAAAGGTTATTTTACATTGCTGAGTTTCATTCAATTTAATCTCAAATGCATACGTTGAAACATTTAACATAACATAATTTCTGCTTTTAGTATATTCCTTGTCTTATATCAAAAGTAATTATGTCAATTATGCTTCTAAAGCATAAAAAACCCCAGCATCACATGGATAATGCTAAGATCTGTTGCCAGCTTAAGTGGTACCCATGCCCCTTTGAAACATGGCCACAGAGGACTGTGAGTAGCTGGATAGCTGACAGCACTGTGAACCCAGAGAACAAATGCCCTAAGTAGACCTTTAGCATTCAGGATGCCCTGGTAGGCTTTTCAAAGCAAACAAACCCTTCATTTTTTCAATATTGAGCCTTGGGGTCTTTGCTGATTGCTCACATACCCCCCAGGCATCCTACCCATTGTCCTATTGTAAAGTACTTACCTTCTTTTTAATGCTAGTCTTTTTACCAAACAAGATCTCCTTGCTCCAATTTTGCAGCCCCCAACTGTACCAGAGCACCCTTTATGGCTGTCTTAGTCACTTCTTTCTTGTTGCTGACAGAAAATACCTGACATCTGGAGCTAAAAGAGAAAAGGTTTCTTTTGCTCACAGTTTGTAGAGGTATCAGTCCATAATTGGCTGGCTCTCAAGTGGGGTGGCACATGGTAAAGGGTCAATAGTTCATGGTGGCGGGGAAACAGCAAAAACAAGACAGCAAAGGAAAAACAAGATTCTTTTTATTTCTTTTTTTTTTGGTTTGTACTTTTTATTATTATTTTTAAATACAAAATAGTGATAGAAGAAAACAGCATTATACATGATACAAGATTTCACTAATCAAAATAATAGGAATCCAGCAATGGTTGCTATATAACATGATGCTTTGTGCAAATTAGTTTTCAGGTTACCAGATATAAATGTATAAATTTTGTTAAAAAAATAATAACTAAGAAGTTATAAGAAATTCAAGAGAGAAAAAAAATCAGAGTAGAAACAAAAATTGTGAGCATTAACTACTCCTTTCATTTTTTTATATTCATACAATTAGAATTCTCAAAGTAGAAAGGAGTAGGCAATAAATATTTAAAGATTTAAAATTTCTGAATTTAGTTCAACTTATAATACCACATTTCTGAGAAAAATGAACCTTTTGCACAAGAAATTTAAATAAAATCATACCAAGATACATGAAAATTAAATTGTACAAAACTTATTATGGAGAAAAAATTATTAAAGCATATATATAAAAATATTAGCTATAGATAGGCAAGATCTGCACTAATGGTGGTTGGACAGGATATTATGTCGGCTTTTAGTGCTATGGTCATCCACTAGGTAAATAATTATTGAATTTTTGATATAATTCAGCTATAAAAAAACTTGTAAATATAATATCATGTATGCACCTTGTACAATACCAAAACGTTATGAAAACAGTTTGCTATGTATTAATTCATCGACTCTGTATGGTTAAGGTGTTTTGAAACTGTCTGATTGACATTTGTATTTTAATAAAATAAAAATAAATGGAAAAAAAATATTAGCTATGGAAGAACAAAATTAAATAGCATTAATTTCCACATTAGAAAGAAAAAAAAGGACCAAGTGTGTAAGAAACTAGACTAAAGAACTGAAAGAAAAAGAAATCTATCCTCTTTGAATTTTATACTTAGCAAACATACCTTTGAGAAATAAAAGTAAAATATTTTCTGGTTATACAAACTGGATGTATTTTAATACCTCCAGATGTAGCTCCTGGATGAACAATAAAGAGCTCTCAAAGTGGTAGCTATTTAGGACTATATAAAATATATTAGATGAACCCTTATTTAAAAGGTCATTGAAGATTTCAATGAAACAGTACCAATCTTATGCCGGATTATACACTTATTTTTTTGTGTGTGTGTGTGTGTGTGTGTAAAGGACAAGGAAGAAGTAATACAAAGTCAACAGAAAAAAAATTAATTAATTAAAAAATTAAAAAAACAAAGTCAACAGAAATACAAATATACTTTTTAATGTTTTTAATACTAGGAGAAGATATCATATGTCTTTTAGATAAATTGTAGTTCAAAAATATAGTATACATCTTAAAACAAAAATTAAGACTAAGCATTATTCAGAAAATTAAATACTGATTAATTTAAAATTAAATGTTTCAAAACAATTGAACTAAGAAAAAGTTTTCATGATAGTAAAGAAATACTAGGAATAAAACATAAGATAAATGCTGGAATGACAAATAAATTGCCAGCACTTCTGACAGTTAGGGGATAGGATATTGCACAAAGTTGTGGACATGGATAATGACCATGACACTTACTGGTGGCCAGGTGTCACTTGTGGGACTGAGCTACAGCTATTTCCTTGAAATCCGCCCTGTTGTCCCCTATGGAATCTTGACCCATAGGGTGCAAGAGAAGTCCATTTGTAGAGTGTGCTGGTGGAAATATTTTGCTGTTGTATACAAAAGAATAACTGAAAGACTACTATTGTATACCTCTTATTCTTCTGTTTGTTTGCCCTATTTGGTGGGTTCTTTCCATTCTCGTTCATGGGGTTGTGATCATTTTGCTCCCTCTCTAGAGCATCATTTAGTAGTCTGTGTAGGCTTGGCTTTGTCATCATGAAATTCTTTAGTTGTTCTTTGTCATGGAAGTGTTTTACTTCTCCATTATACTTGAAAGAGAGTTTTGCAGGGTATATCAGTCTCGGTTGGAATCTGTTTTCTTGCAAGACTTGAAGTACTTTGCTCTATGCTCTTCTCGACTTGATGGTTTGTGAAGAGAAATCTGCCATTGTTCTGATGGGTTTTCCTTTAAATGTGATCTGTTTCTTTTCTTTAGCAGCTTTTAGTATATTGTTTCTGTGATGAATTTCTGGGATCTTGATTATTAAATGTCTGGGAGTGGTTTTAATTGGGTTCATGTTATTTGGAGTTCTGTATGCTTTGGTTAATGAATGTCAGATTGTTGCCCCATATTTGGGAAGTTTTCTGCTATTACTTCCATCCATATTCTTCTTATATCATTTGTGTTGAGTCCTTCATTCTCACTGATGCCTATTAGCCTCATGTTGTTCATCATTGCATCATCTTGCAGGTGTTGAATTCTTTTTCCTGCATCCGAGTTGTTTTTAAAAGAACTTTGCTTACTTTTTCACTAGCTGCAATGGTGTCTTTAAGGTCAGAAAGTATATTTTCACTTTCATTCAAACAGTTGTGCTACCTTATGATTGAGGTTTTAATTTCCTGTATATCATTTTGAATCTGTTTCATACATTCTATTTCTTTCCTATATTGCTTATTTAAGGGATCCATTATTTCTATATTCTGCCTTATTTTTTATCAGTGTATTCTTTAGAAGCACTTACTATTTCTTTTATTATAGTTATCGATATATTTTTTACTTCAGAAATTATTTCTGATCTGATTTCTTCTATACCTTTCTGCAGTTGTTTCTTTACTTCCAACACTATTATTTCTGAGATTTCAGGTGTGTGATTTCCAATTTTCTCTATGCTAGTGTCTTCTGCATTTGAACTGAGTGGACTCAGGGCCTGAGACTGCTTTTTGTTCCTTCTCTTTGTCATTTTGTATACCATTGATTTTTGACCTTTGGTGTAGAGCTTAGATAGAGTTATTATCTTAGCATCAGGTCCGGATCTATGAAGTTCAGACTCCTCCAGGTGGATGTGGCTTGGGTCTGGCTGCTGTGCTCCTCTTCTTCCTGCTGCAGCCTTGCAGGTGAACCCTTTTTTGTCACACTGGCAAGATGCTCTTCTCCTGAATCAGCTGGGTGGGTCTTGCCTCTAGCCTCTTTGCAGGGAGTTCGTTGAAGGGTTCATGCTCGGCCTGTGCTCTGGGTCGCTTCTGGACCCAGCAGCCCAGGCAGTCTCACTCACACACCGGGCCTGCGCTCTCGGTCAATTCAGGGTCCGACAGCCTGGGCGGTCTCCTCTTTTTATTTCTTGTATGCAAGCACTCTAGGGCAGATGTAGCACTCACACCCTTAATCATAGCCAGAACTGTACCAAACCAATCAGTGGTGGTTTACCAATCATATACTCCTAATCCCAGCATCATACAAACTTTAGGGTTCTTTAATGATGTGGTAATGGTTACAAGGGATATCCACTAACAGCCTACCATATGTGACTTTATGGCTATTAACCTGTAGTAACCGCTAAGTTATTGTAGTAATGCAAAATAAATGCAATGAATATTAATTCTATGTAAGATACAGGAATAATAGATACACTTGTTCTTCAGCATAGATATTTTACTCCAATTTATAGACCTGGAACTCAATTACCCAAAGTCATTTGGTAATTGGTGAAGCTTGAATTCAAATCCCAATTTGCCAGAATCCAACTCTATGTTCTTTCTGCAATAGCACAGTCCCAATGAATCAAAGTTGATAGGGTCCACCAACACATGAACCCACAGAACTGACAATAGTGGACAGACCTCAAGTCAAAGTGGTGGACTGGTGGTGAAGGAAGTAAATAAAGGTGACAAAAAAGACATAGTCACTAGTGTTAGTGCTAGAAAACGAGATAGACAGTAAAAGGACAGGATTGGGTACATGGCTTCTAAGGGTGATGGGCTGGTGAAACATTCATAGACAGGAATACACAGGACAGAGCAGCATGTAGTTTTGACCCTATCCAGACCTCCCACAAGAGTCCTGCTATCAACATTTCCACTCCTATCTGTCTAATGCAACTGCAAGTACTAGCATTGACCTGAACCCTTCAGGAGAGGGCCTCAACACAGCATTTGCAAAAGTATAAGGAGAAGTGCCTCTTACCTGTCACAGGAGGCAACAAAAGATCAAAAGTGTGTGCCTTTGTATCCCTTTGGGGAAGAGTTGTGCAAGATACAAGTGAGGTGACTACGGATCAATGTAAAATAAAGGTATTTTTCTTATAACTATAGGTTCCAAATAAAGAAAGTGTCTTGATATCTGCTAGATGTGGAGGCTTTGTCTTTTCAGGGGGCCAACTCTTACTTAAGTGAAGAACCAAGGGGATCCAAAACCCACATGTCTTCCTCCTCTACCTCCTTTTTCTCCTTTTTCTTTTTTGTTTGTTTTTCCTAGACAGGCTGAGCTTGAACTCAGAGAAATCCCTTTGCCTTCGTCTCCCAAATGTGGAATTAAAGGTATGCACCACCATGTCCAGCTCAAAACCCACCCTTAAATCATTTTCCTGAGAACTTTCTACTTGTCAGAGCAAAATAGATTCACCAGAGTAGAATTATAAAAAGCAATTAAAGTCACCTGTAATTCACAAATCTAGAGATAAATACTGTTTATACCTTATTGTGTCTATACACATTAGCTCACGTGTGCTACCTATAATGTTTATGTGCATATGACATATTCTTTTATAAATTCCTCACTTGTACAAAGATGGATTCTAACCTGACTCTCCAGTGGTGGCAGACACCTGTGCTCAGCATGGAAGGCTTTTACGGATGGAAGATTTACTTATCCAAAATAAAATAGGCCATATTTCTTACAGCATTCTTTTTTTCCCAATGAACAATAAGACATCAGAATATTCACATATTTTTATTTGAGAATGTGGATTTTAAATGGCCATGTAGCATCCTGTCAATGTTTCACAATATACTTAATTAGTTCTATTTTACTGGTTATTTTGATTCTTTCAAAATTTCCATTCTCACTCTCAATATTCTATCGGTGACACTTCCTGTATCATAGTCAAGGGTAAATGTTACCTTAAAATATCTTAGTCATTTGGAAAGGTATTCGTTTTAATTTGCATTTTTAGGAAACCTAGGTATTTTTTCAAGTGCTTTATCAATTTGTATTTCTTCCATTCATGCCTTTGTTCTAATTCACTCATGGAATAGTCATCTTTTTTTGTCAGTATTTGATAGTAAGGGTATTAACCTAACCCTTTGTTATACTTAAAATAGTACTTTCTTTTATTTCTACATTTCTCTTTAAATTCATATCTTGTGGTATTTTAATGTTCAGAAATGTTAAATCTTTATATGTTGAAATTTTTTTCCAGTTTCACTTTTTCTTTATTCTTACATCTTCTTTGAGATAAAATATACAGCTACCTACACTGGATTCCATACCTTTATAGTTTAATTGTTTTTTAAGTTTTATTTTATTTTATTTTTTTTTTTTTACTTTTTATCATTTTTAATAGATTAAACATTATCCATGGGTAAGAGTCACATTCTCTGGTTGCAGCACCCTCAGGGGCATCTTTTTTTTTTTTCCATTTATTTTTATTTTATTGAAATACAAATGTCAATCAGACAGTTTCAAAATACCATAACCATACAGAGTCAATGAAATAATACATTGCAAACTGTTTTCATAACGTTTTGGTATTGTACAAGGTGCATACATGATATTATATTTACAGGTTTTTATACAGCTGAATTATATCAAAGATTCAATAATTATTTACCTAGTGGATGATGTGGCCCGGCCAGATAGCTCAGAAGATTAAAGCACATGCATCTGGGATCCGATCCCCATTGTGCCATCCAGCCCCAGCCCCGGGGCATGCTGGAATTTCAATTGAGACAGAGCATGGTGGTGTGTACCTGTAATCCCAGCACTTGGGAGTCTGAAAACAGGAGGCTCACTGTGAGTTCAATCTACGTAATCAGACCCTGTAGACCCTGTCCTAAAGTTTAAAAAAAATTATTTTTGTATTGTGTACTTTGTTCAGCTGGATTGTGAGGCTTCCCCCGTAACTTCACATTACAGCATTTTAATATCTCAGTATCATTTTTCAATATTTCATTCATTCCCCTATTGATGTGAGAACATCTTTATCAAATACCACACATGTGTACACACACATGCACACACACACAGTGTCTGTGTGTATACACTGTGTTTTGTCTTTTGAGCTATTGGTCTATTCTTAACCCATCTACCATTGACTCTATAACACATTTTAATAAATGCAGGGCAAGTTATCACTCAGTGTTCCTCATTTTTCATTCTTCTTAATGCCTTTTATTTTTATTTTTAAACGTTTTAATTGACATACAATTGTACACATTTATGAGGTACAATGTGAGATTTCAGCACATGTCATTATACAGTAGGTAGGTATTATTAGCTCAGGGTAACTGGTATACCTATCAATTTATATGTTGTTTCTTTGTGTTTGGAATATCCAAATATTGAGTACTGTAGTGGAATTTCTGGATCACATGGAAGTTCTATTTCTAGATTCTGAGGACCCTCTACATTGCTTTCCACATTAGCTGTTCTAATTTATCTTAAGCAGCAGTGTAGGAGTTTTCCTTTCTTCACATCCTCACCAGTACTTATTCTTTTCCTTTTTTATCAGTCATTCTAGCAGAGGTGAGATAGTATTTCATTGTGGATTTGTCTTTATCTTTTTCTAAGCATTTTTTAGAACTCATCATCTGTGCATGTTTGCAATTCAAGCTTTAAATCTAATTTTGTATTCCTGAATCCCAGATGTACTTCGTTCAGCTGGATTATGAGGCTTTCCCTTTAACTCCATGATTCATTCTTTTGTTTAAACCTAGTTTTAAGTAAATTTCTGTTCCCTACTTTCATTTCAGCCCTGGTCTCTACACGTCTTCTTTCTGTAGTAATCTTACCAAAATCTGACATTTATTATTTTTAGAAGAGTCATTGATGTCATTAAGAAGCTACCATTTATTCCTTAATGTATATATAGTGGTATTATCTTAATTCACTTAAAAACCCTCCAAGGCAGAAAGTAGTGTGTATAGCCCAGGCTGGCCTAGAACTCATGGCAATCCTCTTACCTCAGACTTTGGAGTACTGGGGTTATAGGAATGCAGCACAACACCTAGCCTGTGATCTCATTTTAAAGATGAGGAAATCTAATATTAGAGATTAAATAATTTGCCTGAGGTCACACAGGTGCTATGTGGTTTAAGAACTAGGATTCAAGTTCTGTTCTATGACATAACTGCTGTAATACATTAGACAGCACTTCGAAGAAGGAAAGTGAAATTGAATATTCTATTTACTTTAAATGGAAAATTGTAACAATCACAGATATAGATTTGGTTTTGGAAATGAAAATGATACAACAACCAATATGTTAGGGGCTGGGGAGATGGCTCAGTGGAATAAGTGCTTCTCTGGAAAGCTCAAGGCCTGAGTTCAATCCCAGTTCTGCCAAAAAAAAAAAAAAAAGTATGTTGTACAGAAGGAAAGGTTTGTTGGGCATGGTGATGCACACACCTGTAATCCCAGCACTCAGGAGGCTGAGGCAGGAGAACTGCCATGAGGTTGAGGCCAGCCTAAGATATGAGTTCAAGAATAGCCTGGACTACAGAGCTAGACTGTCTCTCAAAAAATAACAAATAAAGGAAGGAAAGAAGGAAGGAAGGAAGGAAGGAAGGAAGGAAGGAAGGAAGGAAGGAAGGAAGGAAGGAAGGAAGGAAGGGAGTAATGAATATTTAAAAACATTAGATGATATATGATTAGTTATTACTCAGTAACTAATGATTAAGGATTACCACATACAGCCCTCTCCATTGTGCCTAACATATATCAATTCCAGAATGTCTTTTTGTTTTCAAATTTCAACATTTTTGAAATCAGTAGGCTTCTTTTGACCACACATAATTGGCAGTATTTCTCTTATAAGAGAGGGTATCTTAGATTTTACAAGATAAAGCATAAAGTGCTTAATAAATGTTTAGCTACTACATACATCTGACTACTCATTCATTCAGCAAGTCTTTATTCTAATGTGAACTAAGTGCCAGATATTGTTCTAAGGGCTGGGACAGAGAAGCAAATGCAGCAACAACTCCTGCTCTCATGAAGTGGACCCTCTCATAGAAGATAGAATGGGCAGGAAGCATGAATTAATAAGAAAGGATACAACACATACAACAGTGATAACAAGTATTGTGGAGCAAGGGGAATGGAAGGTGATAGGAATGATATTTTTTTTATTTTACTGCTACACTTTCAATATACACAATGATAACAATGATCATAGGAAATTTGTACCTGTACATGATATAGCTTGCTAATTTTTTCTCATTCACTTCCCCTCCCTTCAACCACTCTCCCCCTTTATTTACAAAAGTTTCATCTCCCTATCTTTGCTTCTATTCTCTTTTTTCTTTCCCTTCCTTCCTTTGCCCTCTCCTCTCCCTTGCACCCTTTCTCTTTAGAACATGTTCTTCTCATTTCCCCATTTCCATTTTCTACTTATGTAAGAGACTATTCACTGACAAGGGGACAGAAAGACCTGACTGGGGACATGGTGAGCACTGGTACAGCAGGGGACAGATCCTTCCAGGAAGGAGGAATGGAAAGTGCAGAGGCCTTGAAGTGAGAACACTTAAGAATCTCTGAATAATAGCAAAAAGGCCTGTGTGGCTGGAAAAAGTACGGGAAAGAAAAGGAGGGAGTAGCACATGATAGCTTCTGGCTGAAAACTTTAAATATGAAGATCAGGATTTCTTGTAATCCTCTCAAAAATTCTGTAAACTTAGGAGTAGTAACTATATATTGGGGCTCAGAACCACCTAGTAAGAACTGCTGAGGCAGAGATGACATAGCACTTAAAACCAAGGGATGACAAAGGGGATAGAGAAGGACATTAATTTACAGAAAATGGTGTGATAGTTGCATTTAGTCTCTTAAACACAGTAATGTGCAGTCAAAATGGTTCATTGTACAGAAGAATTTTAGGGCAGAATGATGATACATGAACAGAATAATGAGATGAGGCTACCCTGAAAAGTGACATTCAGAATTGAACACTACTGATGAGGTACAATACAAATTTCCCTTGGTTTTTATTTTTCAAAAAGGCACGTTGCTGCCACATCTGTCAGTCTCTCGAGTGTGCTGGACAAAATCATCTTAAGAATACTTAAGAAAATTTGGCTTGGCACAATGGTGCACACCTGCAATCCCAGCACTCAAGAGGCTGAGGCAAGAGGACTGTTGCAGGTTTGAGAGTAGCCTAGGCTACAAAATGAGCTCAAAGGTGCTGGGGAAATGGCGCAGTGGAATAAGTGCTTCCCTGGCAAGTGCAAGGGCCTGAGTTCAATCCCTGGTTCCGCCAAAAAAAACAAGAGCTCAAGGCCAACCTGAAATGCATACCAAGACCCTGTCTCAAAAAGACAAAAAAATTATAAGGTGTCTATATACAGGATAGGAGAATACAGAAGTCACCTTAAAGACACATGTTTGTATAAATCTATTGTTTCTTAGAAGAGAAGGATGTACAGTGGGTAAGAAGGTAATCTCTGGAAGCATTCTGAGCTGGATTAAAATGTTTTTCCACTTACTTCCATGCAACTTTGATTACATTAGTAAAGCCTCAGTCATCTCATCTGCAAACTGAGAATGATACAACCCAAATCAGTAACTGGGAGCACTAAATGAAATGTTTGTGAGCACATAGCACTAGAACGGCTTGATAAAATTATATCTGCTTTTTCTTACTAAAAATGCACTGTATACCAAGATTTCTGTGGTTCACTTCAAGTGTCTCTAGAGATAAAGAGACCCAGGTTCACACCGCCATAAAAATACAGACAGTGAAAACAAAGGAAAAGAAAAAAATGCTTCCTCAGAGTGGTAAGAGCCACTAGCGTTCAAAGCATACATACATTGAACTCAAAAAGATCAACCTTCAAGTTGGCTTTCAATCAACATCTGCATAACCACAGAATTGTAAAATATAGTCATTGGAGAAGCTTACAGAACAGAAGGTTCTATTGAAACCCTGTCACTAATCTCACAAATGAAGATAAGCCTATTTTTTTTTTTTTTACTTTAAAGCTAGTAAATGTCTGACTCAAAAAAATGAAGCACTATTCAGAAACAATGGAAGCCAGGCACAGTGGCACATACCTGTAATCCCAGCACTCAGCTTCCTAATGAGTTCAAGGCTAACCTAGGCTGTATGAGACTGTCTCAACACAAAAACAAAAGAAAACAAAAAAAGAACCTATGAAGGGGGAAACAAACCTATGGAGAGAGCCAATGTTCAATTCCTTCCCACACCAAAAATGTTTCTTATGTAAAATGGAATATGTTTATGTGGTCATTTAGTTTAATCATGTAACAAATGAGCATTACCTGGGCTAGTAAGGAGTTTATGGGACTTTCCAGAAAATGTATGCTTCTCTCCTGCTTCTAGGATGAAGTATCCCTTGCACAGAGTGAACTTTGACAAGTACAATTCATCCATGCGTATAGATATGTACTCATAGTATATTTACTGTGAAACTCTTACATTTGTTAGACTTCCATAGTTTTGTTTTCAATATTTTCTCAAAATTTTCACAACCACATAGGTCCCATATCTGAAGTGCTTTTCTAAATGTTTCAATGTCTTTTTAATGATGGACTCAAGCTACAGAGCAGTAGAATCATGATTCCCACTTACAATTTAAGAGAAAAAGAATTTTAAGCCTGGGATGTAGCTTAGCAGCATAAGCCCCTGCCTGGCAAGTACCAGGTCCTGAGTTTAATCCCTGCTACTGTAAAAAGAAAAAAAAAAAAAAAGAATTTTAAGAACTTAGTTATATACATCAATTTAAGCTCTTGAGGCTGGTCATATAGGATAAAAATGAAGTTAGCCGTAGTGGCGTGGAATGTATGATCTTTATTTTAAAAATGCATCACTCTAATATTACACATATCAGATCAAACAGGAATACTACAGTATGCTTTATTTTGCAGGTATTAGTCAGCACTCTAAATTGATATACCCAACACTTTAAGTAGCAGCAAGCATCAGTTCTCCCCAAAAAGCTTTGGTGCAAAATGATTCCTTCTATTCATGAGTTCAAAGTCTATCTGAGCCACTGTTGTACATCCTAACATAAAATGAACTCTGTGAGCAAAGCTAACTGAACATGAAATTCAGAGATTACTAACTTTCTGTATTTTATTTGAGTGAAGCAGCTTGTTTTAACCCCTGGTTAATAGTTTATATCATAATTCTCAAAGAATAAAACACATGTGTTTTCTAGTAAGACAAAAATCATGATACTAATGAAGAAATAGTAACAATAAGTCCCCCACCCAGAGGTAGAAAACTTTTAAATAAACCAGTAATTGTGAGCTTGTCTGAATACCCAATTCATATGCCTGGCAAGATCATAAGCTGATTTAACTCATCTGGCTTTTATACAATCATCTCAAAAGTACATGCTGAAATGAAGCCACCGTTCTTTATGGTACCAGTGCAGATACTCTCAAAGGCAAATATTTTAAAGGAAAATATTCTTCATATTCCACAGTAAACAGAGAAGCAGAGTCTGCAGGCAGAGCTCCAGAGTTCCACAGGAGATGCAATCAAGCAATCTGCCTTTCAGCTCCACTTTGGAATGTATGATTTCAAGATATGCCTACAGATAAGACTGTAAGGAAGGATGCGGACCTTTCTTTTTTAACACAATTTTCTAATATCAGCTAGTGGCAGAAAGTTCTGCCATCGCTTAGTGACAACAGTGCAGTAGTGAGTATCTGCATTGTGCTGAGAGGTAGATTGGAACTCAATCCTTGGATTTAACAACTGTTTATTTAAATTGTTTTGCTCATTTTTTTACACTTAAACTTAACTTTTTAATTCAAAGAAAATTTCTGAAGTGATGGCAAGTCTTTGGAAACTTTTGTTTTTAGTTCAATGTAGACACAAAATAAGTTGATAAAGTAAGTTTTTGTCTTATGCTAAAGACAGATGTGCAAAGCCGCTATCACACAGCACCGTGCTTCCAAAGGGGAGCCCCTTGGCAGCTAAAGCAATCATGCAGACAGAAGCACGGGTGCTTCTAATATCTCACCATAGAAGGCATAGCCATTAGGGGTCCCCACAGGGAGGGAAGTTTCTGTCAAGATCAGCAAATCATACAGAATAATCCCAGCCCAGATTTGACTAGGGTGCCACCTGACTGATGATGTGTCAGGGCCATGAGCCTCTAGATTTAGCATTTATTGCTGTGAGAAAAAAGTCAATGCATTAAAGATAACAGTTTGAACATTTTTACATAGGGAATAGGAAAGTGCAGGAGGCACACAGAATCTATGGAAGGTTTTTTCTTTTGTTTAAAGCAGGGCAGGGCACATTAACCTTCTGAACTAGTTAAGGCTCTGAGGGGAAAAATCTTCTGAATCATGATCTTAAAAAATCATAACCCATCCTAAAGCAACACCTTAAAAAAGCTGAAGATCTTCCTCCTTCATCATAAATTTCAAGTCTGAGATAATTAATACATTCCAAACTCCAGAAGAAAAAAGACATTCTTGTTAAAATACAGTAGCAATTAACAGTGATGGAGAAAACTGCCAGACTCTTGCTATGAAATACAGTACTATGAAATCCTTTTTGAAATGGTGTTGGGGACAGAACATAGGGCATGACAAACCTTCTGTCACTGAACTACATTTCCAGCCCTCGTTCTTTTTTTAACTACTAGAAAAAAAAAACACAGATTTAAGTAATCCTCATTAGGAAAAAGGGAAAGGAAGTCTTATTATCAGTCCAATTTTATGTTTCTCACTAATAAAAATGAATTCATTATGTTATTGAATGTATTTCTGGGAGCAAGTTCAATCCTCTAACAGCTTTGATTTTGCAAATAACATCAAGTAGCAAAATACAAGTAACTGCAACATATAAAATTATACTTCGGTAGAAATGCTTTCATAATTGGATACAGAGTTTTAAAATCATTAGTTTTTGTATCTACTTTAAAAAGACATATTCTAAGCCATAATTTCTTTCAATTACATTTTAACAAAGGAAGAAAAATAAAATGTAAAAAATTGGTCCTAATACATTTTTTTCTTAAATAAGTGCTATTCATGCCCAAATCAGCTATCAGTTCACTGAGGTTAGTCTGTGCACCTTAAACAGTCTATCGCACAGTGCAGAGCATTTCCTGACTTTCAGTCAAGGAAAACTTCTGATTGGAAAAGAAAAAAAAGGGGGAAGAGAAACAAAATGCATGAGATTTAACTGATTATACAGACTGATAACCAGTGCGGCTTTTCCTTCTTCCAATCATATAAGAGATAAATACAACAATTATAAGGAAGCCCAAGGCCACACCCACTGCAACAGGAATAAGAAAGTTGAGGTCAGAGTCAGCAGAACATTCTTCAGCTGTTAGAAAAGAACAGACAAACAGCAAGGAAAGGAAATTAGTAAAGTATGCAATTAGGTAGAAACAAGCAACAAAAAACAAGCATTTGTTAAGTGTTCAAAGGTTAGTCTTTTATAACTATACTCTTACTTTACTTTTTTAGTTTTAACTCAAACATTTTCAGCAACTAATCATACTACATCTTATTATCGATTCATCTACAATCATACCAAATTCCTCAACACAAAAAGGAGAAGGGAAGAATGGGAAAAGGTTCAAAATACAGAATTATGCCCACATAATATGGGAAAATTTTAGGTTTAGCTGTCTACCGGCACTGGGGAAAATCATACACACTCAAAAACCACTTCCTGTGTATTTCCCCACTCCCTTTCTCCCTTGCATAGCTATCATTGAGTTATGAAAGAATTATCTATAAGTAATAAAATTTAAGACTCAAGATCAAGGAAACACAGCATAATTCCTTTACATGCATTACATAGTTATCAGCTGATACATAACTATTTTCAGCTGAGCAGTGGCCAGGACAAATAGCAGCAGAATCTACATTTCCCTGGACCACCAGAAAGCAGTGTGTACAGTGTGGACTCTGAGCTCTGAACTGAGGCAGAACTGAACTTAAATCCTGACTGAAAGTACTAGCTTAAGAATCTTGCTAAAAAATCTTGCTAAGTAATTCAAACTCAGCCTCATAAAAGGGAGATAATACTGGCAAGGTACTTAAGGATGAAATATAAATATTTTAAAGCAGTTGGTATACATCAAGTGGTAAACAACTGTCCATTCCCTTTGTTTCTCCTCCCATGTTTGTGGTCCCATCAGAGGAAGTTTAGGTTTTGAAGTAACAGATTGAAATAAGAGCGTTACATTATTGAAGAGGCCAATACTAAGCAAAACTTAGCACAGTAGCTCAGAGTACTCAACTCTGATGTCATACATTCAAATTTAAACCAGCAGTTGTTTTACTACTGAGTGATTAGATTTCGTTGAGGCAATTTTAATCAAGATGCTATTAATAGTAAGCTGCCCACCTCAGTAATGTCCTTTCTTTTTCAGTAAAATTGTGGAACTAAATTAATCATTAAGGTCTTTTTCAGCAGAAATCTAATGTAATTAACAAAATGTGACACATATTTAGTATGATTTATGACAACCGTACTTGCACCTTTTGTCTTAACTGAATTTTTCATCTTACCCTTTTGTCATTCATAAAAAATTTGCTAAGGTTCTGCAAACATATCATTTATTTCAATAATCACATTAGCCTTTTTGGAAGGATTTATCATATTTTACTGAAAGACCTCAAACAGAGACCAAGAGCTGGATATCAAGATACACTGTAGTGCTAATTGGTAAATTACAGAAACTCTGAAAAGATTACCATGCACATTAAAATGAATCAATAATCATTTTAATGTGGAAGTCTTTTTATCTATTAAGTGTCCTTCATGCTTATCTATACACCTGATAACTGTGCCTCATTTATACCATGGAGTACACTTCAGAAAGGGCCTATTATGTCATTCATTTTAATGCCAGCAACCTCTCCCTGCCACCCCACCTATGCTCTGCCCCATCGGAGCTGTCGGGCAGAAGCAAGAGCCTAGCTGCTGTGCTTCACTGCTTCTGTCCTGAGACTGCTGTTAGCTTACATTTCATAAGTACTAGTCTGACGACAACACTAAATAGATTTTAATGCTCCAGAGATCAACAAGATGAGGTAGAGAATCAGAACACAATCTGTCCTAATTAGTTCATAGAATATTTCTATCTTTCAATGCTAATCAAGCATCCAAAGAGCAAAACAAAGGCAGTGCAGTGGGGCGAATGGGGCAAGTGGTTAGATATGCTTGAATCTTTTCAGCTTATATTGTTGAAAGATGAGTCATTTTTCTGAAAAGCTAATTCTGAAGCCAGTTTAAATTGTATGCTAGCCTCTTCACTCTGTTCTTTTTACCCAGGGCAGAGGGGTGGAGGATCACAATTGTCAAATACTGATTTCTTCTTTTACTTGAACAAAAGTCAGTAAAGTTTGTGTAACCTTAAAAATGCAGATGGCCCAGGGGATAATCTGTACTTGACTCCACTGAAGACCAAGTTTGGGCATACTGGATGGGCATTTATGCCACATCAATACTTATTTAATAAACTATATGCAAAGGCACACTGATGTGTTTAAATCAGGATGGTTAAACACTGAAACAGAACACCAGTAGAGAAACAATATTTATTAATTCCATTAAAACACACCTACGTATTTTGTTCTTATAATGGCTGTGTTAATAAGTTTAAGGCATCTTAGGCTAGGATCAAAATTTGGCCAAAGCTCTTTAAGATAGACCATAAAACACCACACACCAATGCTCTTTGCAACAAATTTATCTCCAGGACCAGTAAACATAATTTTTTTAGCCTTTACATTGATCAATCAAATGGTGGACCTGATGAAGAGTTAAAGTTTCAACATAACGATTTGATAAAGCAAAGTGTTTCATACATTGAGCAAGAAAACCTTGTAATTTCATGTATTGTTATATAATCAATCAGATTGCAAGTTCTAAAATTGCTCATATCCAGCATGATGGCGCTTGAGACCAATAAAATAAGCCAGCAACACTAGAATGAGTACTCCTGCCAAGGCTGCTCCCACCGCTATGGGCACAAGGAAGTTGTCATCATCTGCAGTGCAGTCTTGAGCTGGATGTGGAGAAAGCACAGTTGAGAACAGAAACAATGACATTTTAAATCCATTTTAAGTGAAAATGACAGTACTTTCCAACACAAATATTTTGGGTGCTTGTTTTTCACCAACATAACAAGTCAGTGCCATTCATTACTAGCAAATGAGATGCTCCGCAAGTGACTTGCCAAATAAGCAAATTATATGATTTTACATACTTAAAAAGTATGCAGTCATTTTGAGTGAAAGATGTATAAAAGTGATTGTGTACTTCCCAGGTTTCTTAACAAGAAGATAATGAATGCAAACACAATTAGCCTCTCCTTGATCAGGCAGTGAGCTTTCAGAAGCAAAATGTCACGATGTTGAAGCACAGGCCGAGTCCTTGTACCTTGTGAAGCATTATCTCACCAAATGAACAATATAAAACATACAAAAAACCCAATGCATAGCAACCTGGGGTCATTGAGCACAGGGTGAAAGATGCAAACTGGGTCTGGTGATGTAGCAGTTCACCTCAGGACACTCATTCTACAGCTAAGATGAGACAGGGACAATAGTGGTTATGACTTCAAAATGTATTGCAGTAGGGGCAAGCAATATACAAATTATCATAGGAGTGCCTCAAAGCCATACTCAGCCTTGTTATACAAAAGTAGTTTGAAGTGAGCAAAGACATTTAAGATGACTGTTTTAGGTTTGGGTAGGAGTTAGCATGCAGGTAAGGAGAAAATGGCATTTTGTGCATAAGAAACAAAAATATGGATGGTAAGAAAACATGGACAATGATGCAAGTAACTCAGAACAACTGGAAAGATGGGTGGATTAGACAGGAGGCAATCAGTGCATGAGGACCAAATCCCAAAAGCACTCTATGAACCTAGGTAGTTTAGCCTATTCTCGATGGAAAAAGAACCCTCAGGATTTTAGGATTTGGGTCCTTCTTTCCTTCTTTCCTTCCTTCCTTTGACAGGGTCTCACTATGTAGTTCAGGCTGGCCTTGAACTTAATATGTAGTGCAGGATGGCCTGAAACTCATGATTCTCCTGCCTCAGCTTCCGAAGAGCTAGGACTATAGCCATGCATCACCATGCCTGGCAGTACCAGGATTTTAAACAGGATGTTTGTTTTATTTATTTATTTTTTGGTACCAGGGACTGAACTCAGGACCTTACATTTGCCAGATAGGTGATTATGCTGCTGAGCTACATCCCCAAGCCAGGATGTTTGTTTTAGAAGTTATGGTGGAAGGCTGGGGATATAGCTCAGTAGCATAGTGCTTCCTGGTAAGTACATGGTTCAGAGTTCAATTCCCAGTACCAAAAAAAGTTATGGTGGATAGAAGACTAGAGGTAATGACTGAGGCTATGTCTTTATTGCTAGAATCCAAATGACCAATACTATAGTCCAGTACTGGGTTAGCAAAGTGTAGATGTAGAAGGGATACAGTACAGATCCAATTACAAAGCAGAATTAACCAAATGAACATAGAGTGTGGAGGAGGAGAAGGGAGGCAATAGGATAGTTTCTAATTCCACCCTTGAATGATTATATAGATGGTTTCATTGTGATGGGAGAAAGACATGCATTTCCTTGTTCATATGCATGTAGTTACTGCTGTGAGGTGTAGCTGAGAAGTGGTGGGAAAGGACAAGTGGGTGATTGAGTTTAAGATGCCTACACCATCACCCTATATTTCTCATTGAGGGCAAGTAGAATGAAAAGATCAGAGATAAAAATTCTTGAGAAATCAGTATTTAAGGGATGAAGGCATAAAAAAAGAAATAGAAATGGTAGGTAGAAAATGGTGCTCCAAAAGCTAAGGGTTTCAGTTAGCCCCAGAGACTAGTGTAAAAATAAGAGAAGCCCCCGAAAATGTCCATTGGGATGCAAGCACAGTGGTGCATGCCTATAATCTCAGCACTCTCAGTGACTTAGAGAGACTATGTCTCAAAATTTTAAAAATGATCAAAGGGCTCAGTGCAAAGGTCTCAGGTTCAATTCACAGTACCAAACAAAATGTCCATTGGATGTAGCAGTATGGAAGGCAAGGATATGAGTCAAATTTCTGTAGCTTTAGGAATGAATAGGAAGTGATTAGCTAAGGTCTCAAAAACTTGGGATAGAGAACATGCATTCATTTCAAGTTTAGAATGACCTTTTAAATTAAGTTTATTGATGCACTTTAAATATACCTAATGATCACTTTGATCATAAGGACTCTGTACCTGTACGTGACATATCTCAATTCCTTTTCTTGCCCCATCTCTTTACCCCTCCTCCAATCCCTGTTCCTCTTATTTATAAAAGATGTTTTTCCTTTTCCATTCCTTGATCTCCCCTTTCCCCCTCCCTTGTTTCCCTTCCCATGTGAGTACCTTCTTCCTATTTCATAGAATATTGTATACAACCTTACCAGCAAAATAGCTCAATCCCTGGCACCACATGCCGCACTAGGCCCAACGCCAGGTGTGCTGAGCCAGCAACCAAGACCCAGTGTGGTAGCACACGCCCATAATCCCAGCACTAGGGTGGCTGAAAACACGAGGCTCACTATTGAGTCCAAGCTGCGTAGTGAGACCCTGTACCAAACATATTTTTTAAAAAGTACAGAAGTAGTTGAAGGGGGACACAGGGACAAGAAAAGATGGTATCTATGTGGAAAAGATCTAAATATATTTATAGGATGAGAGTTAACTGTTCATAGGATGAAAGAAAGAGCCCTAGGAAATACAGGCTGAAGATGCTAAATGGTACAAAGCCTCCTAGAAGGTAGGAGGGATGAGATCCCAGAAGCACTGATTGGGAAGCGAAAAACTTACTCTGACAGGACAGAAGAGGAGGAATGATGCAGAGATTACAGTTGCAGACAGGGAAGGGCAGGTAGTTGAACACCACTGCTCTCTTCTTCCCATTTCCTTTTTTATTGCCCTTCCTAGCTTGCTATCTACTAGGACTTGCTATCTACTAGGACTGCTAAATCAGCTAATTACACTTACTAGAACAACAACAAGTTGCAAGGCACTTTTGATTGTGCTTAGATTCAAGAAATGTGCCAGGTTTTTTTCTCCCCTTTTTCCTAATAGCCTCTGGGTCAAAAACTGGGAACCCAATGCAACCCTGGTATCTACTGACTTGACATTAACTTTGGCTACCAACTCAATGATCCTTATGAGCTTGGTAAACAATCCAGGTAGCTCAGTTTGCCAGATGTAACTCATAACTAGATGATGATAAGAGTCCCCAGGTAGGTCCCCTCCTCTGATTTCCCAAATTACCATCCAACCTATGAATTATTAGGTGGCACATACCCTAAACTATTATGCTTTGCCTCTAAGATCTTTCATTTTTAAAAAAAATTCATTAGTAGATGAATTTCTTCTTCTGGCAACAGACTAATATTCCTCTTTTTCAAATTGGGTATTTGACCTAGCACTGAAAGGACTTTCATAAATATTGCCAATAAGGTTTCCATGTAAGACAAATATTCCCAGATCAAACAGGCAATTCCAATATTACAAAGTTCTTTCTAGATGATAACACTTACTTAAAATGCTGTCAATTAGTATATGAAATATTAATTTTTAGAATTGATTTTATGAATTCAATATTTAATAATTATTAGGTGAAGGAAAGGAATTTGGGAAAATCAGTCATTTTAACAAGGTCATATCCTGAAGAAAATAAAATCCTATTTTATATGTGAATTTGACTTGATCTAGCTGCCTAATATAATACTGAAAATATTTCTAGGAAAAGGAAAAGTGTATTTATGGAAGTGTTTAATAGCCCAGAAGTGATAAAAAGTTTTAAAGATTAAAATGTTTCATGCTGGGAATGTGACCCACTGGTAGAGCACTTGTCTAGCATGCACAAGACCCTTGGCTCAATCCCCCCATACACATACAAATATACACAAAAGTTTCTTTTTTGAGCTGCATACAGCAGTGTTCACGTGTAATCCCAGCACTCTACAGGCTGAGGCAGGAGAATTGCTGTGAGTTTGAGGCCAACCTGGGCTACGAAGTGAGCTCAAGGCCAGCCTAAACTGCATTGTGGGACCCTGTGTCAAAAAAAAAGATTTAAAAAACGAATTACATTCTTATGTAATTTATTTACATATTTACTTATATATCTTTGGATCTACACTCAAACTGAAGTGCATCATAGACAACTAAAGAGATGTTTAAAGTTACTGAGTATCACTTCTGCATGTCTACACCAGTTTCAAAGACAAGATAGTTACTGACACACCACAGTAGCTATCAGAGTAAAAGAAAAAAATGGGTGGGAGAGTGATTAGTCCAAGAAAACTTAGCATTATCTACATAAATAAGAACATTACATACTACAATATTAAAAATAAAATCTTATTATAAATTTGCTTGGTAGGGCCAGGGAGATAGCTCAGTAGAATAAGCACTTGCCTGGCAAGCGCAGGGTCCTGAGTTCAATCCCTGGTACCCAAAAATAAAAGAAAGAAATTGGCCTGGGAAACAATACAGGAAACTTAAGGCAGTGCACTGTACTTTGAATGTAAAGTATGTTCTTGATACATAACAAGTAGCTTCTTAGCAAAGACTTGCTGAACATATTCAAATGTGTATTTATCTTCTCTGAAATGGAAGTTATTTCTCAAAGAAATAAGGGTAGCAAAATGTTAAAGTCCCAGGCACAGCTGGACATGATAGTACACTCCTGTAATCCTAGCACTTGGAAGGCTGAAGCAGGAGGATCACCAAAGGTTCAAGGCCAGCCCAGACTACATAGCAAAACACTGTCTCAATCAATAAATTAATAAACAGATGAATAGTCAGTTCCAGCCACTAAATGAAAACAAATCCCCAGAAGCTAAGCAGCCAGATGAGTCATAAGGTGGGCAGTAGCCACACTGGGAGCTATGATGACTTACTGCATTCTCATGGCTTAACTGCATAACCCAGAGGAAAATTATTAGGTATGATAGTAAGTGTTCTGTATGACAGCAAGGTGACTAGGAAGCTGCCTGCAAACTGGAAAGTTCAAGGGTTTTAGGGTGATCTAAGAGTTTGGACACAATTTTACTTTCTATCAGATCAACAGCCCAATGTGGTTAGCTGCAACATATGGCTACTATGTACAGATATTAAATATAAGCCTTAACTTTTGAAAAAAGTATATGACTTTAGATACTCTAAAAGTTTCACTAGGGGCTGGGGAGATAGCTTGGTGGTCTAAGCACCTGGCTGGCAAGTACAGTGACTGGGGTTCAATCTCTGGTATGTCATGCCTTGCTGGCCCTAGAACTCTGGGCACTCTGTGCTGGCCACTGAAACGGGGCATGGTGGTACAAGCCTGTAATCCTAGTGCTAGGGAGGCTGAGACAGGAGGATCACTATGAGTCTGAGCTTTGTAGTGAGTCCCTGTACCAAATAAATGAGTAAATAAACCACTTTCAGTAAAAAATAGATACCCAAGATAACTAGTTCTCTCACTAGCTATGTAATAGTTGGCAGGGAAGCTCAGACACATATGTGCATGAGTGTACACACACATGCACACACACACACATGCACATACACACACATGCATGCACACCCTACCTCATCCTGCTAAGTGAAATCCTCTAGGGGTGGAGCCTACGGAACTCTTAGAAGTATATATTTTTATAACATACTTCCCAGATGATTCTTACTCTGTAGTCAGCCTCATGTCAGTCAAGGCCTATGTATAGTGGTAGAATACTTTGAAATAATTTAGTTCTACCTATAAGGATTTCAAAAGTTCTTCACTGAAGAAAAGTTGCCATTATGACTTTAATCAGCAGGAAAAAAATGTGAGCAAGTTTCCTTAAGAAATAAAAGAATCTTTATTGTTTTAGAAGCAATGTTGAGCAAACAGACAAGCAAATATCTAAAGAGCAATACCATACATCAGCTAGTAGTTTAAACATTAGAGGGGAAGCCATGGAAACCATTTACATGGACCAGTTTTTTTGTGGAAATGGCAAAATATGAAAAACACCCACAACTAAATAGTATTTTACCATCAAGGCACAAACCCTGTACAACAAAAAAGCTACAAAAGAAGCAAAGAACATGTGACTATAGAAAATAATAGTGTAAGTAGCAGTATATAAACTGGCCCATGTAAAATACAAAAATATTCACTGAAGTCAATTTTCTATAAAACAGTGTGTATCAGAGGTATTTTAATATCAATTTGATATATACTCTAAATGTAGAAACTTTTAGAAACGTTAACAGCATTAAGCCAGCATGACCACTTGTGCTTCCAATGTTTACTTTTTTAAAAAGCTGCTTTATTTTCACTCAAGAAATAGCTAAGGCCCACATTCTTAAAAGCATGATCCATTCTTATAAGATTAACAATTACACAGTAAAAGTTTAAATAAAAATATTTGTTAAAAAATCAGTTTATATTTAGTCTTTAAGAAGTGTTTTAAGCTGGAAATGCAACTCAATGTAGCTCTATGAGAGGGGCTAGTCACGAATCTGATTCTGAGCCACTAAGGTCTGTAGGCTGAACAGACAGAAAATATTTACTGCACTCCAATATAACTCAAAAGACAGTTACAGACATATACATGTTAGCATGCAATTGTCTATATGTGTGTGTGTGTGCGCGCATACGTATGCATCTGCATGTGTGTTGTATCAATGCATTCAACATTAGTATTTTGGAACCCTGATAGCTCCTCATTTTCTAGTTAATGGGAAGCATATAATCTGCTGTCTCCAAATAACCACAAGAATCTTCCACTTACAGGTACATATTAATATTTTTTAGGAGAATTTGTTCAGTCTGACCAATATTTGTATGTATAAAAAAGATCTAGAAGCTACAAAAAATACTCATATGTTAATAATCAAGCTGAAGTATTTTCCTTTCTTATACAAAACATTGGGTGGTGCACAACAAATGGACAACTGGTGCATCTCTCAGAGCACAGAACTAAATACAAAGTACATGAATTAATGATTCCATCATAACAAAAAAAGTGTAAGTTTTGATTAGCACAGAACCATTGAAATGTAAAAGCCAAATTAATAAATGTTTTAGCAATCAATGCAAACTAGAAGCATTAACTTTTTAGTGGACTGAGATCAAAATGTTGAGTTAGGTATGAGTTATTTTCTAAGCATAAATGCACTTCTTTATCTAAGTTCTAGGACAGACTGGCATTTTTTAAAGAATAAAATATATTACCACCAACAAGGAAGACTTGAAGGTTAAAGAGAAATCTTCATTAATTTTAGTGCAGCATGTTGAGGCCAATTTATAGGTACAAAGGACTGATGCCCTCAGTTGGCACTGCCTAGCAATTATCTCTAAAGCACCTAGAGAATAGAATGAAATGCCCAGCTGGGATAGTCTTGTCTTGCAATTTAAAAGACTGACATGTCCAGTTTTTTAAAAAAGGATAAAGCAAGAGTAACACCTATTCTAAAATTGAAAAGGTTTTTTTCATTAATCTTTTGTAAATATGGCCACACTAAACACAAATGTATTGAAAAGCATAAGAAAAACATTCACTGGTAAAAAACATATTACTAAGCCCTGTGCAAATCCAACATCTCCCTCATTGGTCAAATACGCAGCAATGCCAAAGTAGCTAAGTTAACCTGCAAACAAAATCACAATAAAACACAACAGAAGCAAGTACAAATCCACTGGAGAACGCTGCCCTAATCCAATCTCATGCAGCGACAGGTTTTTCAAAAACATTTTTTCTTAAGCTGTGTACTTCTAGCCATACTATTTAAATGAAACTAATAAAATACTAATTCAAAATAGTAAAGTAGAATCTCTAATTTAGAAAATACTAATTCAAGGCAGTAAAAAAGCATCTCTAATCCAAATGTTATGCATATATGCTTTGCTATGGAAATAATAGCTTTAAATTTCCTGGTTTGAGAAACCAAAAATCACATGGCTAATTTGTAGCTTATAGTTTTTTTCTTTTTCTTCCTTTTGTTCAGTGTTTTAGTTTGAATTAGAAATCTTCCAAATCATCCATTCTAAAAGCAGGAAGGACTGCAACTAAATGTACATTAAAGTGAATAGTAATGCATGTTGGAACTTGTACTTGCTTCATTATTTTGTGACAGATCACATAGGGGCTAGTGTTACAGAGTTTGATATCCAGCATAACTTTTTCTTCTGCCAATTAGGTAAGCAATCACTATAACGATAATCAAGCCTGAAAGACCAGCACCAACTATAATTGGTATTAGAATGGTGTCATCATCCAGCGAACACTCCTGGGCTGTAGATGAAAAAAAGTGTGTAACAAATAATGAGTATAATCAAAATGAATGTTCAAAAGTAAAAGATGTTGATTCAAATGTCAGAAATGCTCTTACAAAATCAATTTCAACTAAGACAGGTATATTTTTATAATAAAGTTAATGAAAATAATGGACTATTCTAAAGTTAAAACCTTAAAACTTATTTGTCCTTTTCCTTTATACCTATAAGTAAGCAATACTGTCTCATATGTCATAAAATACACATATACGTAACTATGTTTGTGTGTTTGTTTATATTCCAAGTCCTTTCCAAATTGGAGTAATTGCTTCACCAGAAATGAAGATAGCTACTCCAACCCATTTAGCACAGCCACATTAGCCTCCCTGAGTTAGAGTGAATGCCTTTGGGGAAACTAGGGACAGCAACGGATAATGGGATCAGAACAGCTAGGCCGGCTCTGGAGTTCCTTTCCAGTAAGGGTCAGAAAACTACAGGCCAAATCTGAAACTGTATTTTTACAGTTATAAATTTTAAATAACTGAAAATTAAAGACAAAAGTATTTTGTGGCATGTGACAGTTACATGAAATTCATATTTGAATATCCATAAAGGCAGTTCTATTGGAACACACTCACAGTTATCTATTTATGTACTGCTTATAGCTGTCCCTACACTCCAATAGCGGATCTAAATAGTTGTGACAGAAGTCACACTGAACCCAAAGTCAAAAAAAAAAAAACCAGTTGCTCTCTAGATCTTCTGGGAAAAAAATTACAGATCCCTAACTTAAAATATATGATTTTAGTAATCATAAGAGTCAAGAAATTGGAACTTCTTAATGATTTAAGCATGCTTACTGCATTTCTCATTGGTCTGGTCCTGGCTAACAGTCTGTGGGAATGATTTTCTGTTTTTTGAGAGCAATCTGATCCAGTAAAATATCACCACCATTCTACCTTACTGTAAGTATATTTCTTCAACATATATACTCAAATATTACTGTGTATTCTATGTATAGGTACCAGAACCAAGAACATATTTCAAGAAATACATATGCATTTAATATTAGCATTAAATGTTATATGCCTCTTTGGAGGACATTTTAATTTCTATGTACATATAAACTGAAGTTTCATATTAGACAAAGAGCACAATTCAATGGTAGCAGCTGACTAGATAAATATGCCTGCATGGGTGAAATACTGCACATGACTTTAAATTCTAAACATAAATCTGGACCTAAAATTAGGATAATGTTGTTGGGGAGCTAGATAAAGACTCTAAAAATAAAGCTATTAAAAGATCAACATGGACCGGGGAAATGGGTCAGTGGAATAAGTGCTTCCCTGGCAAGCGCAAGGGCCTGAGTTCAATCCCCGGTTCCACCAAAAAAAAAAAAAAAAATAATGATAATAATAATAAAAGATCAACATAATTGTAGTATATAAGAAAAACTAATTAAAGAGAAAATTGATTCTTAAAAATACTTTTAAATTTAGAGGAGCCAGGGAGATGGCTCAGTAGAACAAATGCTTGCCTGGCAAGCATAAGGGCCTGAGTTCAATCCCCAGTTCCGCCAAAAAATAAATAAATAAATAAATCCACATTTTAAAAAAGTAAAATATGCCAGGTGCAGTGGTACATGCCTGTAATTCCAGCACTTGGGAGGCTGAGGCAGGAGGATTGTTGTGAGTTTGAGACCAGCCTGAGCTACAAAGTGAGCTTAAGACCAGCCTGAACTGCATACTGAGACCCTGTCCCAAAAAAAAAAAAAAAAAAAAAAAAAGAAAAATAAATAAATAAATAAATAAAATAAAGTAAATTTACAATTAACCTCTTTAAGCCACAAGAATGGAAGGATAAGAACCCAATTTATTTTGGCCTAACCAAGTCAGCCTAGGTGCTAAACACCACCACAGAAATAGCCAAATGGCTTGCAGCGTATTTACTTTTAAACACGGCTGCTACATTTCCTTTGAAAATTGTTAAAAAGATGAAATGGCTCTGCTCCGCAAAGCTTATGCTCTACAAACCTATAATTTTAAGTAAATAGAAGGACAAGTCACCTAAAGAATTTGATTTACCTTTTTTTCTTCACACAAATTTCAATCTTGCAGTGCTAAATGTACCTTCCTTATTCATAAGAACATATGAGACTTTCACAAGGGTTTCATTAAAACTCTGGTAAATGCTACCATTAGCTCTGAGTAGATTTTTAGTTTTTTAATTTTTCTTTTTGGGGGCATATAGTTTTTTATCAAACAGGGTCTCACTATGCATGAAATTCAGGCTGGCCTTGAACTCAATGTGTTCCATAGGCTGGCTTTGAACTCAGAGCAATCCTTCTGCCTCAGCCTCCCAGGAGCTGGGATTACAGGCATGTGCCACTATGCTCAGCAACCCTGAAATGGTCTTTTAAAAGCCCCATCTGCATTTGCATGTGATTTGAGAACTCTCTAGATCATTTTTTTTTTTTTTTGGTAAAAACATAATTTATAATACCTGAGGCTTTGGTCCTAATTTCCAGCTTGTGTTTCAACAAAATTAGACCAAATCACTTTCATTCAGGTATGAAAACATTTCTAGCAAGCTGGAGCCACCAAGTATGGTAGTATATGCCATTAATGCCAACACTTGAAAGGCTGAGGTAGGACTGTTGTAAGTACGAGACCAGCCTGGGCTTCAAAGTGAGCCCAAGGCCAGCCTAAACCGCATAGCAAGACCCTGTCTCAAAAAGACAAAAAAAAAAAAAAAAAAAAGAAAAGATGGACACAAGAAGCCAGATGCAAGATGTTCAAATGATTATCCATTTCTCAAAAACTTAAACATAAGAAAACCACCCATACTTAATGAAAGCCCACCTGAACCTGAAGTTGTTTTACAGATCACAGAAACATCTGGAGTGAGCAAAACAGGGTGAGCTAGAGTCACACCACTCACTCAAGGCTGTGAGAACTCTGTCAAGAGCCAAGGGGTGAATTTTTATTTCCCTATTTTTTTTCTTTTTCTTTTTCTTTTTTATTTTTTGTGGTACCAGGGATTGAACTCAGACCCTGCACTTGCCTGGCAAGAACCTATTCTACTGAGCTATCTCCCTGAGCCCTATTTCTCTATTTCAATGTCTAAATAAGGAAAAGCCACATACTGGTCAATGTAAGAACTTAAATTATTAATAAAGTTTACTTGAGTCTTACCTGTAGAAAATTCTCCTTCCTTCACTTTGAAAGGCTGAACTCTTAGGCCAAAGGTATTTATCTGAAATTTCCCAGACACTGAAACAGTCTGCTCTTTGTTGCACATGTAAGAACTTCCCAAGGGGGCATCCCAGTAGCTAAGGCTTTCATTTGAAAAGCTGAAAACTTGACAGAAAACAAAACCATGTTAGTAATTTCTCATCCCATCAACATCCAAATAGGACAGTCTTTTGAGATTTCTGTTTTGTTTTCCATTCATACTGAACTGTATCACCAACCCTATTTTTTTTTTTTTTCATTTTGAGACAGAATCTTGTTAAGCCATTAAGTTGCCCACTTGTCAGGCTGGCTCCCTTGCCTGTATTTCTTTCTTTCTTTCCTTCTTTCTTTCTTTCTTTCTTTCTTTCTTTCTTTCTTTCTTTCTTTCTTTCTTCCTTCCTTCGTTCCTTCCTTCCTTCCTTTTCCCTTGCCTTTCTATAACTGTTTCTACAATATAAAAATCAATCACATCCTCATCTACTATCTACCATGATACTTTAAAAAATAGAAAGCTATAATTGTTTTTATTTCCTTTTTTGTTCTTAGTGGTATTGCAGACTGAACTCAGGGGCATTCTATCCCTGATTTACATGCTCAGCCTTTTTTATTTTGAGATATGGCCTCCTGAAATTCTGCAGGCTGGCCTCAAACTTGCTATTGCCCTGCCTTAGCCTTCTGAGTAACTGAGATTATAGATACAGTTGCCACCACACACAGCTACTAGAGTTCTAAATTACAGATGAAGCTGTGGTCAAGGCATACGTTTTACACAGCACCTTCAATCCCATTAAATAAGGCACTAATTGATAAAACACAATTACAGTTTCTAATTCTTCAATATAACTTTCTCCCCTAGGCCAATGCTTTGCTTACCAGAGCCATTTGTTAAATTTATGCTGGCATTCACTTCCTTCAGATAGAATCGGTTTTCATTTTTCTGTTAGAAAAAGTGTTTCCAGTTAATGAACATATTACAATTGTCCACAGGTACAGTAAATATCTACATAAGAAAAGCAATCTAGTATTGAGCAAACCATGGATTAGACTTAGACCAGTTAAATACTTCAAGTAAAAGAACTGCAAGTGTGACAAAGCCCGTTTCCTCTGCATTTCACTTCCAACCTTCAGATCTGTGGTTCCTAAATACTCAGTGATACACATCATTGACTTCATCCTTCCTGTCACTTCCTGCGGCCACATGACCTCCGGCCTGGCTCACAATAGACTTGCAACTATAGTCTCCAGGCCTTGAGTCCTCCAGCTCTGCTCTTTCCTTTTCACTGCTATCTCTTTTGTTTACTCAGTGTATTGAATGGTTTTTTCTCGGTGCAGTCACTCTCTTAATTTATTATTCTATTTCTTTATTATAGCGCTGGGTAAAAACCTTGGGTCTCATACATACCATACCATACTAGGCAAGTACTCTACCAATGAGAGTTACTGCCGCCCATGTTCCTATTTTTCTATCAGTATGGTTCAGTGTACATATTTCAACAAATGCATTTAGTGTACAATGATCAAATCAAGATAACTTAGATTTTCCTCTCATTATTGTTTTTATTATTTGAGGTACTTGGGATTGAGCCCAGGGCATTGCACCTGCAGTTACACCCTTTCAATTATTTCTTTTTATTTCAAAACAGGGTCTTGTTAAATTGTCCAGACTGGCCTCAAACTTCTGATCCTCCTGTCTCCTTTTTTAGTTTTGGGATTGTTTTGTTTTGCTTTGCTTTGTTTGTTTTTTTGTTTTGACAAAGTCTTGCTTTGTACTTAGGCTGGTTTTGAACTCACTTTGTAGTCCAGCCAGCATTCAAACTTAAGACCATTCTCCTGCCTCAGCCTCCTGAGTGCTGGCATTATAGTCATGCGACGCTATGCCTGGGTCTCCTTACCATTTGTTTGGAGACTTCAAGTTTGTCTCTTCGACTTGTTCATAAAATAGGTCATTGTGAACTATGGTCATCCCCCTGGATTGTGGAACACCAGAACTTACTCCTTGGGATTTGGTACTCATTATATGACCTTCCAGTTATAGGTTGTGTTTGGGTGTCCCCTCAAAGCCTGATGCAGTCATAGGTGGGCCTTTCTCAGTGATGGCTGAATCTAGAGTGTGTAACTGATTCATGGTACAGTGCTAGGATTAAGGGTGGTGATTACTCAACCAGTCCACTGATTGGATTGGCACTACCCTAATCCTGGTAGCCTGAATACAATGTAAGGGACAAAAATAGACTTGTCCTCCTCTTCCCTTGAACTAGTTCTCATCTGTGATACCCCTCGTCAAGACATCCTGACCTGGATCCAGATGGCTATGGACTGAAACCTCTAGAAACTGTTTGCTACAATACACCTTTCCCTCTTGAACTTTGGGTTATTCGGTATTGGGTATTTGGGTATTGGGTATTTTATCTCAGCAATGAGAAAAAGATAACTAAGACACTCACTTGACCAGCTTTCCACTCCCTGCTATTATTTTTTTGTACCACTGATCTGTCAGCCATTCTAATCATTTGCATGCTCAGTATATACAAGGTAACAAGTCTACATGATGTAGGGAGATAACAAAATGAGCCAGACTTGAATCCTACCCCTGGAGTATTTGCAACCTATCAGGAAAGATAAAAATACTAACAAACATATAACCCAAAAAAAGTGGCAGTCAAGTGTGGTGGTGCATGCCTATAATATAGCACTCCAGGAGGCTGGGGCAGTAGGATCAAAGCCAACCTGAACTACAAAGTGAGTTCAGGACCAGCCTAAACTATATAGTGAAACCCTATCTCTAAAAGAAAAAAAAGTGGCAGCCTATATAATAACTCTAGCATTCAGGAGGCTGAGGCAGAAGGACTGCTGCTAGTTCAAGGCCTACCTGGTTACACAGTGAGCTCAAGGACAGCCTGAACTGCATAGAAAGACCCAAAAAGCCAAAAAGGAAAAAAAAAAGAGGCAAGGTATAAATATTGACAGAAAAAAATTATTTCCAGTTAGGAAAGGAGCAAAGTAATTATGCCAGGCTAGGGACAGTGCCTTTGGATGTGGCAGGATTTGTATAGGAAACAATCAGAAAGCCTAGGACACGAGGAATGGTATAGTCAGAAAGTAAGCACAATCACAAGAATGCCACCATTTGAGAACTTCCTAAATGCCAAGCACCATCCTCCTATCTTTACATGGAAGGATTCATTAAATAATTACAATAACCTACAGTACAGACATCAGCATCTCCATTTTGAGGTGGAATTCTAGCCAGTGACATTAAGGGACCACTCCCTCAGCTGCATGATTAGAAGTCAGTGAGCTGGTATTCAAGCCCTGAAAAGTCTGCTGCAGAGTCTTGTTAACCAGTTATTACTGTGCTCTATTACATCACAAGATGCACACAGTGAGTAGGGAGACAGGGACTGCAGCACAATATCATGGAGAGGGAGCAAAGCAACGAGGCTGCAATCACAGGATACATCACATGGGGCACAAGGTCCTGCTTTACCCCATGTAAAGTTTAGATGTCAACTTATTTACTAGTAAAATAACCTACTGAGGAAGAGCTGAGCTTCTGGAAGATTAAACTGAGGAAGATGAGGTAAGATGAGGTAGGAAGCTACTGCAACCAGAACAAAAGCAGAGGGGAATGAAAAAGAAAGGTAGATTGCAGGGGAAGCACAAGAGAGGCCTTGCTGACCTTGTTCCATCCCTCCTGTGCTATGCTGAGGTAATGTTATGCCTTGGCATCTGAGGCTCTCCACAGCTGGTCCCAAATCCAGCCCCACACTTCCTCCAATCGTGATGCATGGTTTCTTCTCTAGCAAGTCCACATTCCTTTCTCCAAGAGCAACCTGTACTCTTCCATGTATTCCCATTATCTCTCTATGTACAAATCTGACCTGTCCTCAAAGGCCCCTGTCAAATGCCATCACTTCCAAACCTTCCTGGCTCCCTCTCTCCTGCAGTCCCACAGCTCTGCCCACACTTTCTGCCCACAAAAACAAATACAAAAGCAGGAGTACGGCAGTCATTTGGGTCTTGCACCAAAGTAGTGATTATGAGCTAGGCATGGTGGCTCACACCTATAATCCCAGCGCTTGGGAGACAGAGGCAGAAGGATCACTGTGAGTTCCAGACCAGCTTGGTCTACAAAGTGAGCTCAAGGCCAGGCTGAACTGCACAACAAGACCCTGTTTCAAAAAGACCAAACAAGAAAAAGATCAAAATGTTGATTGTTGGGGAGTTAGAGATAGCTCAATAGAGTATGTGCTTCTGTGGCAAGCGCAAGGGCCTGAGTTCAATCCCCGGTTCCGCCAAAAAAAAAACGATGGAAAATGTTGATCGTTACATGTTTCTATCTTACCACTAAGGTTCAGGCTCCTTAAGGACATAAGTTTCTTTCTTTATATCCCCCTACACTGGCCTGAACATGGCGTACTCAAATGCTAGAAATTCTCCTTCCTAAGGATCACATATGTATCAGGAAAGGGTGAAACTGATGGGGATCCCCTGACTCTTCTGACATTGCAGGTGTTTCCTGATTTTCCAAACTGCCTATAACACGGTTAAAATGTCACTAATCAGGGATTACATTCTTAAATAGCCTGGAGGGCAAAATAAATATTGTAATTGTTAATATTCAACATTTTCCCATGAAAGTTGAAGAAGCCATGTTACATTTCAGAGCCTACCACAGAGGGAAAGATCAGAGTCCACCACGCAAAAGGAAATACTACCTTCCTCATTTTTACTGACAATAATTCCTATGTGATTACTTAAAAGAGAATGTTTCTATGAAGGCCTGCTCTAATGCTCTAATGTAGATAAAAGGACAAGTTTTTGTTTTGAAGATCTTTCCCTGTTTTGAGGACAGGGAACCCAGGGCCTCACAAATACTAAAATAGAGCTTTTCCCCTGAGCTGTATCCCCAGCCCAAAGAAGACAAGTTTTGGGGGTATTTTTTGTTTAAGACAGGGTCTCACTACATAGTTTGAGGCGTTAAGGTCAGTATGTATCCTACACTGACCTTGAAAACTCACACTGATCCTCCTGCCTCAGCCCTGAGTGCTAGGATTACAGGTGTGCACCACCACACTCAGCTAAGAAGACAGATTTAATTACACAACTTTTTAGTAGCACTCAGTATGAAACCTGGGGCCTCCCATGTGCTAGGCAAACACTCTACCATGGAGATATACCCTCAGCCTAAATGGACATTTGAAATAGTAATTCACTGAGCATATATGAAATACAGCAGAGGAATTGTATGGATGCTGGAAAAAGGAAGATGTTTGTAAACCTTTCAAAAATGTAATTGTCTAATATAATCCTGTTACTCAATATATATTCTATATGGAAAGATTTAGTCAAAGTACAAGTTTAGATATGAAATAACAGCATACCTACTTTTTACATATCAGATGTTAAAACTATCATCTCTAAATACAGTGATCTGATTTAAAAGCAGAAGTGGTTCTTGTCCAATGGCCCAGAAACTCTTAGTTTGAAAACTAGTATTCAACATTTTCTCTCCCCTATATCTACCCCCATTCCTCATTCCCATCTGCTGTAACATGTACACACATTTCACCTTACAGAAAAGATAATAAATGTTCCCATGAAGGTAGAAGTACGGTCCCAAGTGATTACATTTTACTAACAAGAAGTAGAAAAGGTATGCTTTAACCTGTAATCGTGTTTAGAATTCAGCTCTTAACAGAAACATGAACATAAATCTGGATCATGACACTATAAATACCCTAATCTGCTAAATTAATACAAGTACTTACAAAGCCTTGTATATAGTAAGCATAATCATTCCTCAGCATTCTTCTTCCTCTTTTGCGGGGTGTTGGAACAAAGTCTCACCATGTAGTTCAGCCTAGCCCTGAACTTTGTGACCTAGGCTGGCCTTGAACTCATGGTGATCCTCCTGCCTCAGCTTCTGATGGGCTGAGACTACAGGCATATGCCACCACATCTGGCTTCCTTCTTATTTTTGATCTAAAGTTGTATGAATCCATGGATGCAGAAACCACAGATAGACAGCAACAAATGTTCTCAATAAATGTTAGCTACTATTATACTAATACAAACAGTATTATCTACAGAAAGACTAAAATTATTATATGAAACAAACATGAGAGCTGTCTACCCAGTAAGAAAAAAATATCAAAGAGATTTCTTCCCTGTAGAGGTGCCACACAGGTAGCTCCATAATGCCATTCTTCTCTCCCTTACCCTAGCATCCACCTGATGGCAGAATAGCCACTGTTGATGAATATTACTAAAGGGATCCAGCCCACAGACACACAACAGAGTCTGAGAAAAGAGCAGGGATCAGTGGACTACAGTTTTCTGTACTGAAAACTAAAGCTGACCCCTACAACACATACACTACAATTTCAGGTATGGCTTTCCAAGAATGCATCTAATGTTTAGAAAAATCTTACTCACCACAGCAAAGACAAAGTCAAGATAATTAATGATGCTGTTGTTCAGCCTGAGCTGAGCTCTCTTAGGTTGGCAGCTGCCAGTGAAGCCAGTTGTGTTGGGGTTGATGTTAATAACTGAAGAAACCTGCAGGGGAAGAAGACAGGGAAAGTACAGATTCACTGTGTGAGCTGACAGCAAAGCCTTACACTCGAATAAGGTCAACTTCAAAGCAGAACAAAAACTGCTTTGTTTGGAAACTTAAATTCATGGCGTCTTACTTTCAAACCAACTTGGCATGAGCCCTCAAGCTATGACTAAGATGACTTGAAAAACAACAACAAAAAGAAGAAAGCTTCCTCGGGAGTGAGCCAAATGAAAACACACATTTTTACAGAGCACAAGAGCCATCTGTTTGGCTTGTTTCAGTCGCAGGATCTTAGAAATGCGATTTGGTCTCTGGCACGCCCTCTGGAGCCCCAGCAGAACACTGCAAGTAGAAGGGCCATGGGGGAGGAGAACAGGTCTCTGTGTCTGAGTCATCAAGTAGAGACAGAGATCTATGCTGCTCATACAAAGCAACCTACAGTTCATTTCAGGTTAAAGTTTGTGAAAAGACCAAAGTGAGAGCCTGAAATGTGCTAGGCAGATTTTTACCACCAAGTTTCATCCCCATCCCAGGAACTGTGTCTTCTACAGCCTGAATAGAATAAAGCTCAGTCACATGTACTATGGTCTACCGAAAGCAAACAGAATTTAAACCCCAAAGAGTCCTTTCAATGTTGGGTTTTATCCTTGCTGAAACAACACCTTGTCTATCACATTAAGTTGTTATGGTTCTCCTAACTCTAACCTCCCAAACTAATCAAAATTCAGTATGTCAACATCAAATCCCCACTTTATAGTGGAATCATGGTGGTAATGCTGCTGTTGGGTACAAAATAGAATACACAATACCTGGTAAAAATGCACAAAAGGTATGTGTGGGTGAGCACAATAAGCATACCTTATTGTGGGTGATGTTCAGCTGCAGCCCCATGGTAGCCAGCAGGCATGTGCTATTGCCCTCCCGCACTGAATAGTTTCCAACTTCTGGCTTCTCCACTGGAGGGGATGTTGTAGAGGGAGAGGGCACAGTGGTGTGAATGACAGGTGCCACTGTAGTGGAACTTTTGTCTTTCTCACATACAGACTCTAAAACAAGCAAATAAAGGACAAAATAGAAGAAGATACTATTTTTAATTCATTAGGCCAGGGAAGAGCAAACTATTTTTCACAATAGAAGTTCAAAAGGGCTCATTAGGAAAAAAGGAATGTCCCCTTAATATATTTTAAGCTAAATGAGATACAAGTTATTAAACTGCTGCTTCATATCCAGTCTCCATGGCACAGCAGACATGTTCAAGGCACATCCAAAGGTTTATCTTAAACACATGGCCAAACTCATCAAATGCCTGTAATTCCAAAAAAATCTAGTTGCCCCTGATGTGAAATTTAGAGACTTAAATCTGAAAACATTTAATCCCTATGTTATCCACCTTCTTCCTTCCCACACACAACCACCATAAGGATACTGTTCACTAGAATGATATTTCAGAAATCATTTGGGATTTGTTTGTTTGTTGAGACAGGATCTTGTTATACAGTGCAGGCTGGACTTGAACTCATGTAGCCCAGACTGGCCTCAAATTCAGGGTAATCCTCGTGCCTCAGCCTACAGTGCTGAGATTACACAAGCATGTCACCATACCCAGTCTTCATGTAGGATTTCCAAACAATGAACCTTTTATTTACATTATCCCTATAGCAAGTCATATGCATTTTTACTTTTTTGTTTTGTTTTAGTTTACTTTTGTATTTTAGGGAAGGGTTTACCGGGTGTTCAGGGTCTCACTAGTACATCAGACTCATAGTGATACACCTGTTTATAGCCTCCCAAGAGCTGGGATTTAGGTTGTGCATGACCACGCCCAGCCTGAATTGCTGTCTCAGCATGCCCCAAGGGCGGGGCCAGCACAGTATGCCTGGGGATCGAACCCCAGCCCCTGCACCTGCTTGCAAGGTGCTTTAATCCACTATTTGGCCGGCCCCATGTCTACTTCTTAGAAGTAGTTTTCCAGAACTGGTGAAATGAAACTATCACATTTCCATAAAGTCACACAGAAGTTGTAAAATCAATTTACAAAAGTAAAAATTAGAACACAAATCTAATATCTAAGCTTTGGTTTTAGAACTGTTAAGGAACAGATTATCAAACTAATGGAGGACCTTTTCAAAACAGGTTTTATCAGCTAATAGAAACACTATAGGGAGAACCTTTTAAAATACCACCCCACAGGTACAGCACACTTTAAATTGTAAGTTCCCACAGGAATTACTATTATTTACAAAACCTTTACAGCCTAGTGGATGCTACATACAAGCTGTAATCTATAAATGCTTTCAGATAATGACCTCAATGAACACCACCTGGTACACTGATAAATTACAACCCACATATAGAAATATATACTTTTAGCACTTACCATTTCTGCTTACTGTGCCATTTTCAACAAAAGCTTCAACAAGAATACCCCAATAGTGCTGGACAACACCGTTCTCTTTATAAGTAGACAAACTATTGCATCTAAAGATGTTATTCAGTGGAATGCTGACCATCACAGAGTTATAAACATTAATAATTCCTACAAAACAAGATTAACAATGGCTGTTTCCAAGAGGGTAGGAAAAGGTGATTATATAAATAAACGTATAAACTCTCTTCCCCTGCCTGATCCACGCCCATAGTGACAATGGATATAACATCCTGAGAACCACAAATTCACTCCGGTTAAGCACAGAAGGAAGAAGCAAAAGAAATTAAGAAGAAAAGATGAATTGCATTTGCTTTCGCTTGTAAGCATCTTCTATCACCTAAGCATTATATGGCTTTTCTTTGTTACCAAAGGAGGGGCCAGCTTCAAATTTTTGGTTTTCATCAGTACATGTTTACAGTACAGAATGATCACATTCCTCATGAGGAGTTGGCACATGTGCATGTAACACATCTTCATTCCTTTTCTTCTCCCTCCAACCCATTAGATTCAAACTTCAAAGCAGAAAATAAGACTAGCTATATGACTTATTTTAAGGAAGACATGAAATAGGCACAGAAAAAAACGTTTTTTTAATAAAGCATTTATTATAAAGGGGCATTTCTAAGGAGGAGGCCCAATAAATGTCTGATTGGCTACCAAAAAAATCTGGGTTTTTTGTTTTGTTTGTTTGTTCGTTTATTTTGCAGAACCAGGGATTGAACTCAGGCCCTTGTGCTTGCCAGGCAAGCGCTTATTCTACTGAGCTATCTCCCCAGCCCCTGTTGTTTGTTTTTGCAATACTTCTCATTGGTCTATATTTCCTTTTTTTAATTTATTGTTTTTTATTAATTTTATTGAGAAATAAATAGCAATGAGACAGTTTCAAAACAGGTTAGTAGGACAGTTACAATAATTAATACATTTCATATTGTTGTCTTCGTAATTCTTCATGCTGCAAGATGCAGATGTGATATCCTGTCCAAATGCTATCAGTACAAACCTTTCTCATTGAATTAAGAGAAAGTAGCTTTATATTTATCCTACTTTGTATATACAGATACAAAATGGTCCTTCATTTATATCCCCTTTATTATTTAATTTTGTCAAAGATGAGTATTCCATTGCCATTTAAATATTGTAGTGCATGAATTCAGCAAAATAATCCAATACAGTCCAGTAGTCCATAATAGTAGTGGGTTATCCATACAACTGGCAATGTCAGAAGTTGTTGAATTGAGCCTTTTACAGCTCAGTATATCAATATGGCCTTATTTTATATATCTCATTTTTATACTTTTCTGCTGGATGGTTAAGACCGAGATAAAGCAAGACCTATATAACAAAATATGTAACTTTTGTATCTGACAAGGTCAGCCAAGTCCCCTCAGGATTTACCCTGAAACCCTGTACTACAGTTTGTAGATCCTTTGTCAGTGTCAGCCATGTAGATGAGTCACAGACATTGCTTGACCAACTTGCTCTCTGTTAAAGCCTGAGAGAATGTTTTTTCTCCAGGTGACTCTCCTTAGGCACACTCTACATCTTTGATCACTTTTCTCTGTGGCCCCGAGCTGAGGCAGGAGGATTGTTGTGAGTTCGAGACCAGCCTGAGCTACCAAGTGAGCTTAAGGCCAGCCTGAACTGCATAGTGAGACCCTGTCTCAAAAAGACAAAAAAAAAAAAAAAAAAAAAAAAAAAAGAAAACTTTTTAAATGCATTTTGTTGTTACAGGGTTTCACTATGCAGCTCGGACTCCTAGTGATCCTCTTGCCTTCAGCCTCCCCAGTGCAAAGATTATAGGCATATGCCAGCACACCCAGACTCTGGCCAGCTCAGCCCATTCTGGGGGTGGGGCTGGCACAGCATGTGATGCCAAGGATCAAACTGTGGTCCCTGCGGTTGCCTGAGTGTGCCTAAGCAGGCACTTTTGTCCACTGAGCTATTTCACCAGCCCCAGAAGAAAACTTTTAAATGATGCTATCGAAGAAGAAAAACAGTTAGAAGGCCAGTGGCAATGTTACCAGTGAAAGGTGCGAGGGGTGCGCCTGCACTAAGATGGAGAGGACAAAAGGAAAAAAGTGAGGAGGGCTAAATGAAAATACCAAAGTTAGAATAAGTGGGAATCAGTGACTATAAATAGGGGAAGAAAGAGCAATGAAATAATCGGTGATTTTATAGTAAAACCTTATTTTTATACTACTATCAAAAGTAAATTACAAGAGCCTACAAAATAGCTCAATGGACTAAGACCCTGCTAAGGCAAGCACAGTAACCAGTGTTCAATCCCACCAACCATGTGCTATGCTGGTCCCGCCCTTAGGGCACACTGAGCCAGTGACAGTCCAAGCCTGGTGGTACACGCCTTTAATCCCAGCAATGGGGAGGCTGAAGACAGGAAGGTCATTGAATCCAAGCTGTGTAGTGAGACCTCATATCAAATACATTTATAAAAAAGAGAGAGACAAAGTAAATTACATCAACTCTAATGAGCTTACAGGATCTCTGCCTAGATGGAATTTAGAAGTCTATTCTACTCCACAAAATCTTCAGAAGGCAAAAGAGACTGCAGCCAATCTGCAACAAGCTGTGATTAAAGTGCAGATAGGGAAACTTCAAAGGACTACGATCACGTGGATCAAAATGGCTTAGTTTCTTTTTGAAGTAGCAAGAAAGGAAGATATTTTCAAGGTCATTAATACAGGCTTCCTCCTGTGCCTGAGTTAAGTAGCAAGACAGCCATTTAATGCTACCTTGGCACCCCCTAATGGTCAAAAGAATTATTTTATTTTATTCTCATTACATATTTTTTCTTTTTCTTTTTTTTTTAACATAGGGTCTTACTATGTAGCCCTGGCTGGCCTCAACTAATGGAAAGCCTCCTGCCTCAATCTCCTGAGTGCTGAGATTACAAGAGTAATGCCCAGTTCAAACGAATTCTTTTAAACCCATGAAGTAGAATGTTTTCCTAAAACTGTTTCTCACTATTAACAAAAATGAATAGATACAGAAATTGGATAAATATGCACAGACCTCTAAAACAAATGAATAAAACAACAAGCTGTAGCTGTGTATGGTGGTGCACACCTCAGATCTCAGAACTCTGGGAGATTGAGGCAGAAAGATCTAAAGTTCAAGACTAGCCTGGGCAATTTTGTGACTTAGAAACTGTCTACATTTTTTAACACAAAGGAAAGCAGAGAAGGAGGAGGTAAGAAGGAAAGAAACAAGCAGAAAGATGGCTGGAAGGAATAAAAGGAGGTGGTTGGAGAAATAGCTCAGTTTAAAAGCCCTAGGTTCTATCCCTAGGACCCCTCAAGCCTCCAAAACACTGTAAACATATTGAGGTTATACCATGAAGCTGTGTTTTACAAAGTATGTACTGTTTATGAATATGAACATATGTAGTAAAATATGCATACATACACACATGAAAAGGAAGGCTACAGACCTAAATCATGAGAGTGGCTTCTTCTAGAGGGCAGCAAAGAAAATAGAACTGGGAAGTGACGATAAAATGGATTCCAAATGTATCAGTAAAGGTTTGTTTCTTTTTTTTTTTCTTTTTTTGCAGTAGGATTTTTATTTTATTTTTTTTTTTTGAGAGACAAATGTCAATGAGACAGTTTCAAAGCTCATTAATAGGATGTTTTCAATAATTAATACATTGTACATTGTCATCTTCTTAGTAGTTATCCAAAGTACAAGAAGCAGACAGGATATCCTGTCCAAACACTATTACTACAAATCCTTCTTCTCATAGAATTAAGCAAAAGTAGCTGCATATCTATCCTAACCATTCTGTATGGACAAATATAAAATGCTTCTTCCTTTGTATCCTCTTTTTTTGTTTAGTCCTGTCAGACCTGGGTATTCTACTGGCCATTTAAATACTATAGGTGCTTGAATTCAGCAAAACACTCCATCACAGTCCAGCAGTCCACAATAGTACTGGATCATCCACAGAAGTTGTTGATTAGAGCTGTAAAAAGCTCAGCATATAAATATGGCTTTACTTTTTATACCTCATTTATATACTTTTCTGCTGGATAGTTAAAACCAAGATAAGGCAAGACCTATATAACATGAACTGTAACTTTTGTAACTGATAAGGTCATTCAAGTCCCCTCAGGATTTATCCTGTATTCCCTTATCACACTTTGTAGAACCTTTGTCAGTGTCAGCCTTGTGGATGAGTCAGGGCCATTGCTTGACCAATTTGCTCTCTGTGAAAGTCTGTGAGAAAGTTTTCTCTCCATGTGACTCTCCTTGGGCACACCATAGATCATTGATCACATTCCTCTGTGGCTCCATAATCTCCTTGATCAGAAAATTTGGGGCACAACTGAGTTCCATGATGTTACACTACAGGTTCTACTATGTCCTGAGTGTTCACTGACCTTGAAAGGCTAGGGCCAAAATGTTGGCTGACCTTGCAGCCCTTCCACTTTTCCAATTTTAGATCTGCAAGCATAGGTTGTTAACCATCCAGAAGAGAAGCTGATGATTACCCTGCAGCATATGCAGTTCAGTTTACCCTATCTGTCTAAATATCAAACATCTTAGACATAACATGGAACAGGTATTGATGTAATTGAACTTTAAGTCCTTACAGAATATGAGGAAAAAAGTTTTGAAAAATAGGAACAGACACATTTTTACACAGAAATTTAGAAAACTAACCATATACAGCATTGTAGCAGGACAGTCTTGTGACATTTTTTCTTTTCTTCACCCCAGAAGGAAAAGATACATTTCTTGTTATATAGATCTTGCTTTATCTTGGTCTTAGCCATAAAGCAGAAAAGTATAAAAATGAGGTATATAAAGCAAAGCCATATTAATATGCTGAGCTGTAAAAGGCTCTAGTCAACAACTTCTGTGGAAATCCCACTACTATTGTGGACTTCTGGACTATGATGGAGTGTTTTACTGAATTCAAGCATCTATAATATTTAAATGCCAACAGAATACTCATCTCTGACAGGATTAAATGGAGAAAGGGGATCCAAAGAAATGCCATTTTGTATTTGTACATACAGAGTACTTAGGATAGATATGCAGCTACTTTTGCTCAATTCTATGGGAAGAAACATTGGTAGTAATAGTGTTTGGACAGGATATTCTGTCTGCTTCTTGTACTGTGGATGACCACTAGGAAGATAACAATGTAAAATGTATTAATTATTGAAACTCATATTAATCAGCTTCAAAACATTCTCATTGATATTTGTCTATCAGTAAAATAAAATAATTTTTTTTAAATGGCTATCATAAAGAAATCAACTAACAACAAATGTTGGAAAGACTGTAGGGAAAAAAGGAACCCTTCTCCACTGCCAGTGGTAACGTAGACTGGTGCAATCATTGTGGAGATCATTGTGGAGACTCCTCACAAAAGTAGGACTGGAAATCCCATTCAAGCCAGCTGTCCCCCTACTGGGAATTTTCCTGGAGTATCTGAAAACATCATATCATAGTGATATGTGTGTACATATGTTTATAGCAGCACAATTTGTGATAGCCAAATCTTGGAAACAGCCAAGATGCCCGTCACATGAGGAAAGGTTGAAAAAGATGTGGTATTTTTATACAATGGAGTATTACTTGGCTATAAAGAATGATACACCTGAAGCATTTATATTTAAGTGAATGCCACTTGAACATATACTCATAAGTGAAATAAACCAGACCCACATGTGCAAATATCATAGTCTCCCTAGTTTAAGAAATGAAAAGAAGAAATACAAAATAGGAAGGTATAACACAATTAAAAGGAAAGCGAGAACTTGAGGATTGGACAACAAGGAGAGGGTAAGGAGAAAAGCTGGGAAACAGGACAGGGACAAAGCTATAAATTTGTACACACAAGATGGACAAGGCGAGGATCCCAAGAAACATCAGCAGGTTTTTGAAAGTAGCAGTTGATTGGTAGAATACTCAACCTGACTATCTATATATGCTGATACCTGTGAGCCAAGCAACTGCACTGAATATAGCAATGTGTAATAGAAGGGTCACACTTGGAATGCCTGTCATTCTGGTCTGCTAAATATATACTTCTTGACATGACATACCAATTACTACCATAGTGTCTCACAAGTAAAAGTTTATTTTTTTTAAATGGGTAATAAATTAAAAAAAAAAAGACACGGGTTTGTTTCTTTAAATAAAATCTTTGACCAAACACTGTAATGGAATTTATTAATTCTAGATAATAGGTATTTTGGATTTGCTGTACTCTATACTTTTTCTTTTTGAGACAGGATCTCGCTGTGCAATCCAGCCTGTCCTGGAACTCCTGCCTCAACTTCCTGAATGCTGGGAATACAGGTGTGCTCCACCACGCCCAGCATCATGTTGTAATCATGGAAACATCTTTAAAAATGCAACAGGAGCTTCAAAGTTACTTCAACCATCAGATGCTCAGTACATTTGTATTTTGAAGTTATGAGTAATTTCCAAATAACTATCAACAGTACATTTATTAATGAAGCTACTTTAAATTCTATATAGTTTCAAATATATTATTGCACAGAAGCTAGTGACAGTGGTCATATGTGGTAGCAAAAAAACCGTAATCCCAGCACTTGGGAAGATGAGGCAGGAGGATTAGTAGGAGGACTCCTAGGTCAGGGAGATAGCTCAACAGCATAAGCACCTGCCTGGCAAGTGTAAGATCCTGAGTTTGATTACCTATACAAGCAAAAGAAAGAAAGAAAGAGAGAGAGAAAGAGAAAGAGAAAGAGAAAGAAAGAAAGAAAGAAAGAAAGAAAGAAAGAAAGAAAGAAAGAAAGAAAGAAAGAAAGAAAGAAAGAAAGAAGTAAAATGACTAGCCTGAGCTACAGAATGAGTTCAAGCCTGGCCTGAACTATATAGTGAGACCTTGTCTCAAAAACAAAAACAAAAACAAAAACAAAGAGACTAGTAATAGAAAAAATAACCACCCTTTTGTTTAAAGCCAAAGAGAAAGAGACAAGCATTAACATTTTAGCTTTGCTATCAGTCAAACCTGGCCATTTATTCCACCATCCCTACATTATGCACCAGCCTATGGAATCCAGCAGCTCAGCCTACAGTCTCCTCACTTCCAAATTAATCCTGTAGAACATTCTTTTATGAATAACTATCTTTGCTGAGCATAGTGGCACAGGCCTCTAATCCCAGCACTCAGGAGGCTGAGGCCAGAGACCAGCCTGGGCTACAAAGTGAGTTCAAGACCAGCCTAAATGAACTACATAGTGAGACCCTGTCTCAAAAAATGTAAAAGTCCCCCATAAATGACTTTGCTTTTTAAAATAACATTCTCAGTCTTAAAAACTTAAACTGATTCTCCAGTGTCTACCCCACTAACCTAAATATCTCTCATTGACTTCTGAAATGCCTGTATTCTTTTTCTTTTTTTGTACTGGGAATCAAACTCATGACCTTGCACTTGCCAGGCCAACACTGCACTGCTGAGGTATCTCCCCAGCCCCCCACCCTGTAATTTTGACCCATTGCACTTGGCCAACTTTCTCCTCCTGCTACACACACAGCCTCTGCTGTAATCAGCAACCTCTGCAATTACTGCTGCACACACTATGCTTCCCCCTGGTGAAAACATCCTGCACAAATTCCTCAGTGTACTGCAATTCTACTGTCAACTGAGTTTCAGCTTAGGTGTGACTCCTCCACCTAGCTTTCACACCCTGATGTTGCCTTTCTCTAATCGTAATCAGGGCAGCTGGTGAAGACACCTGTACAGAGAGCACTCTTAACCCTGGAGATCACAGACAGGGAGTGAAGCTATCTTCCATGTGCAGAACTGATTCTCTGTATACTGTTCCTTTTTCAAGAGACAGGGTCTACAGCTTTCCTTTCATTGTCAGGAAAGATATTTGAACTCTCAAACGAAAACACAAAAAGCTGGGCTGGGGAGTAGATCAGTAGAATAAGTGCTTGCCTGACAAGCACAAGGGCCTGAGTTCAATCCCCAGTTCCGCCAACACACACACACACACACACACACACACACACACACACACACACACACACACACAGACTGTGCTCAGTATTTGCCAGTTTTCCATCTGCCTTGAAAACACAATTTACCATTATCTTCCCAACTAATCTCTAAGCTCCTTGAAAGTGAGAAGCAAATCTTATCCTAGTTCTCACAGACAATGCTGGACACAAAGATAAGGCAATAGCTCACTTTAGTTTCCCTCTCAAACTAAGACAGTAACAAGGGAAACTAGGATTTGAATCTAAAGTTTCAGTCTGTGCTAGCTCCCAACTTTTAAGTGAGCTCATTCACTTCCTGGTTGTCATATGTGATATTATAATATCCACAGGCCCAAATAAATTATTAATCCCCAGGTCTGGGCAGCTAATTTTGATCCATCTGTACTTCTAGAGTCAGAATAAAACCATCTATGAAGAGAGGTAAGATATGAGAGACACCAATATTACCTAATCTCCAGGGAGTAGGAAGAGTACATCCCTAGTTACACTAAAATCTGCACTATCCATGTTTTCAATATATTTTACAAGTGCACACTTCCAATCTGGGAACTGCATGAATGGTCTACTCACCGATGCCTTCCCAAGTTCATTGTGACCTGGAAGTGTTTCAAACAGCAGCAAATGTTGACTTTAGACATTTTAATCATCACTATGTAGTCAAATTCTTATTTAAATGCTCAAAGGATCTATAGATGATGGCCTGCTTTCTTCTATCCTTGGGTTATTAAACTTGTACATATTTAACATAATAAGTGGAAGGGGGCTGGGGAGATAGCACAGTAGAATAAGTGCCTGCCTGGCAAGCACAAGACTCTGAGTTCAATCCCCAGTACTGCAAATAAATAAAATAAAATAAAATAAAATAATAAAATAAAATAATAATGAAGAAGAAGAGGAAGAAGAAGTGGGAAAGGGCTTTCCCATTTATTCAACATTTGTTGCTTGTCCACTATTGAACAAAATAGCTTAATAATGATGTATGAATTCTGTGGTTCAGTGGACTTTGGTTCAAATTCCTGCTGCCCACGCATTTACACATGACCTTTAAGGAAGTCACTTAATGTCACCAAAGCTTGTTCCTTTGTTCCTGTAAGATGGAACACTAATATCTGCTCCCCTAGATGTGCTGTTGGGGTGGGGTAAGGAACACACTTTGGATGCTGAGTGATAAAGTAAAGCCCTCAGCAATGGCCCAGTGATTACTCTGTCTTGCCTCAGCCTCAATTATGCATGGGGTCAGGGTGGGAGGGAGGGGAAACAAAGAGGCAGGAAGTTTGCATTCTAGTTGGGAAGACAGACATGCATAAACATTTTAAAATTGTTTACATTTTGACTATCAATACAAAATTGGAGAACATATCACAAATCTATTTAAAATTACCTTTATCTTTAGCATCAGGAAATTTTGAGCTATCACTGATGTTGTATGAAAACACGATGCTTTCAATGCTGTAATGATCCAAGTTCTTAGTAAAATTAACAGACCAAGAGAAACCAGATAGAAAGCGTGCAGTTATTGAGGGACTATTGCTGTCATTCCCACAACTGCCTCCAACATGTGTCACATTATCAAAGACTGGAATGAAAACGGTTTCCTAAAAGAAAAAGAAGTCCAGAGGTGAGAACTCAACAAGCGGTGAGCCCCATCATGGGAGACAAGCTGGGCGTAGCGCATCAGGCCACATCATCCATTCTCCCCATGGCCAAGTTGTCTTGGGCCAGATGTAATTTGGAATCCATCCTCAGACTCTCCAGCTAGACACATACATTTTTTGAGACAAGGTCTCACTGTGCAGTTCAGGCTGGCCTTGAGCTTACTCTGTAGCCCGCGTTAACCTCAAACTTGCAACAATCCTCCTACCTCAGCCTCCCAGGTGCTGGCATCACAGGTATGTGCCACCACGCCTGGCTATACAAACTTTTGGCATGTCCAAAAAGAAAAGAAAAACTACCTTAAGTACCATTCTTTAGGTGATATAAGTAAGGCTAAAGAAAGAAATATTGATTCCAACAATAAATAGAATACAGTACTAATAAAGAGTATAATGTTTGTTAACACTACAGTTTAAATCTTACATCAATTAACATTAAAACTTATTTTAAAAAAACAAAAAAAACTTACTCTTATAAATGCATCCAAAGGATATGTCAGATAAAAAGTCCGAATTAAATTTCTACTATAGCCCCCCAAAAAAATTAGTTACTTACATTAGTTTTGTTTGTAGTTTCATACTGTACTGTGAAATTCATCTGCCACTTTGCATAAAGACAAGTGACGTTTTGTGAGTTTTTCAAATTAAGTTCCAATGCGTAAGACTGGGCAGCCCCTGGATTTATTAAAAAAAAAAGATTTTTAAATTATACTACAAAAACAATATGAAATAAAAAAGTTATATCCACTATTAAAGTTCAACCAGCTCCAAATTGAAGAATTTTTAAATATACTATATACAGTATAACATACCAGTGACTGTTTTTCTTTGCAATCTTTAGCAGAATCCTATTGATCAAGTGACTGTTTTACTTTCCCAGAAGAATGATTACTAGGCCTGGAATGCTCACCGAGTGGTACAGACTGGTGACACTGACCTGATAATCACTTCCACATTCATGTGCTGTTCCAGTTTTTAGTCAATTAGAGCTTGCTCTTGGGACTTTTCTAAGTAAATTAGGTAAGGGAAAGTATGGAAAGGATATTCCAGCTTCTCTCAAACAGTAGATAAAATTCTCTATACAAAACTTGTGCTAGCTTTATAGTCTCACTGCTTCAAATCCTGTGACAAGCAACATAATCTAGAAGCCCCAGATGTCCTTCCAAATGACTACATTCTGATATGATCAAATGTGGGGGATCTCTTTATGCAAGCATATCACATGACTAAAGGAGTAGCACTGCTAAGAGCTGCTGACTCTGTAAGGAAAAGGTTATTCCAACTGGACATGGTAGCGCACACCTGTGATCTCAGCACCTAGGATGTTGAAGCAGGATTGCTGCGAGTTCAAGGCCAAGCTGGACTGCAAAGTGAGTTTAAGGCCAACCTGAACTACATAGTGAGTCCTTGTGTCAGAAAAAAAGAAAGAAAGAAAGAAAGGAAGGAAGGAAGGAAGGAAGGAAGGAAGGAAGGAAGGAAGGAAGGAAGGAAGGAAGGAAGGAAGGAAGGAAGGAAAGAAAGAAAGAAAGAAAGAAAGAAAGAAAGAAAGAAAGAAAGAAAGAAAGAAAGAAAGAAAGAAAGAAAAGAAAGAAAGAAAGAAAGAAAAGAAAGAAAGAAGAAAGAAAGAAAGAAAACTGTTATTCCTAAAATGTGAAGTTCATCACTTTGTTTCTCTTTAAAATCAAACTGACTGGAATGACTAAGGAATCTTTTGGGTTTTTTGTTTTGTTTTGTTTTTTGTTTGTTTTGGCAAAACTAGAGTTTGAACTCAGGACCTTGAGTTTGCCAGGCAAGCGCTTATTCTACTGAACCATCTCCCCAAATCTTTTGACATGGACTCAAAATTACTCAACCTGTTCCAATACCTTTGAGACTTTTCAGTTAATTTGATTCTATTCTTCTACACTTAAACACGGGAACATTGCGGTCCAACAGAAGAGCTCAAGGCCTCCAGATACTACCACAGAGCAGGAAATAATCCAGCAAACACATTTAATCCAGCAGCACAAAAATAGGTAGCCATGTAAGGGTTTTCTTCACTGTCTCATACTTCACCTGAGGAGGGAAGCCACATCCTGTTCAGAGAGCTGCATAGCTTTTAATGATATCTGAGACACCCAGTGTCACCTACAGGTAGGGACATGCAGCAGAATGTAGAGAACAAAGCCCTGAGAGGGATATTCAGCAGGCTTGTCTGAGCAATGGCTTTCAAGCAGCACACAAAAGCTGGCCGTCATGCTCCACAGCCCAGGCTGCCTTAGCACGCCCGCCCAAATAGTACATGAAAGCTTGTGATTACTGACAGTGACTAAATGTATTGGCTAAGGCTCAGGAAGACCTTGTGAGACCTAAGCAGGTTTTATTGCCATTTTTTCCTAAGCACAAGATAGAGTGGACCTGTCATATGAATATGAAGCTACCCTGCAGTGTGCACAGAATTACAGCTTGCAATTTTTCTAATCAACTGGAGTTTTGCTTTTTCATATGCTCTCTCTCTCAGTGTGGCTTAAAGTCCCTAGCTTTTGAGGTGTCCTTGCATGCTCAGGGTATATCCCACTTGACCGACCATGA